>CAUYON010057288.1:0-17204 GCA_963573935.1 Arctocebus calabarensis
ATTAATGACACAGGGGAGTGAGGGAAGGGGAAAGCAGAGAGAGAAAGAATGAGGGAGGGGTGGGGAAAGGAAGAGCAAAGAGAGGGAAGGAGCGAGGGGGGTGGGGTCTTGGTGTGTGCCACACCTTTTGGGGGCAAAACACAATTGTAAGAGGGACTTTACCCAACAAATGCAACCAGTGTAACATGGTTTCTTGTACCCTCAATGAATCCCCGACAATAAAACAAAAAAAAAATAAAAAAATACATATATATATGCAACAAAAATATAATCATAATTTTTCAAAATTTCCCCACAATATTTTAAGTGGCAAAAATTTCTGGGCCGGGTGCATAGGCTCCTCCATATTATCCTAGCTCTTTGCAAGGACAGGATTGCTTGATACCAGAAGTTTAAGTTTAGCCTGGCCAAGAGTGAGACACCATCTCCACAAAAGACAGAGAAATTAGCTGGGCATGGTGGCAGTGCCAAGAAAATCACTAGACCCTAGGAGTTTGAGGTTGTTTTGAGCTACAATGAACCCACTGTACTCTAGCCTGAGTAATAGAGCAAGACCCTGTCTCAAATAATTTTTTTTGCCCTCTGGACTGAGTTATTATAATTGTTAATATTATATAATTGATCAAAGTAACACAAATAATTCACACTTGTGTTACCCAGGAAATACATAATTTACTGAGCTGGATTAATATTTTTATTGCTTGAATAAGTCAGGAATTGTTATCAATTCTATTCCTATTTTTTCTTGGGTTTTTTCTTGATATAAGTATGAGAAGCAGAGAGGATAAAATTATAACATTACCCAATATTTGAATAGATTCCTAATTAAGACTTGTATATTTTGATATGCAAATTTTGGAAGAGAAGGAAAAACATCAGATAGCAATTTATTGCTAAAATTTTTTTTAATGAATAGTCTATCAGATAAAAACTTAATTCAGTTTTTCTTTAATTTTGTGGAAATCAAATAATTTTAAGGAAGTTTAGCAACCCTCTCTCTTGCAAAATTTTTATCATTCATTATAGTGATTCTTTTTCTCTATATAAACAGCAATAATTCAAAATTCTCTTTATTTAGCACCCAGAGGTTTTTATGCCACAGAACAAGGCACTGTAGTGACACTCTGAAAGGGATGAAAAGTAGATCATTCTTTTGTAAAATGGGAGAACGATAACAGTTAAAAAATAAATAAACAGAAGTTTGGGGGGAAAATGGTTTAATACCTAGGACCACATGTGCAGTCACGTCAGCTAAAGAAAGTACAAAAGACACTGAAGATCAGGAAATTAACTGCTTTAAAACTCTTTAGGTCAGCTTAATCTTCCAGAAAGTCGCCAGTCAGGTACACTCAGAGGTACATGTTTCCCAGTTGAAATCCACTACTATTATATAAAGCCAATTCTATGATCGACACAAAGCACTCAGAGAAAAGTCTTGGCCACAAGATGTCACTAAATTTCCACATTCTGCTTTAAAATGCTAATAAAGATTCTTTCCTTGGAAGAAATCAACAGCAGCACTTGGGTTCTGAACAAGAGGGGGATAATTAACGAACTTTGATTCCTTTTCAATTTAAAAAGAAAAAAAACTGATGAGGAAGACGGGATGATGAAGAAAGACAAAGTAGTTTTGTAACATTATCTCATGCTACCTGGGCCTTAACAAATTTGTTTCTAGTAAAATGTAATCCAATGAACATATTTTAATAGAAATAAAATTTAATTATTAAAAGTAGGTGCTCTAAAATGGAGGAACTATTATAAAAATAAACATTATATTAAACTCCTCAGAAAATCAGTAACTTATCAATAAGAACAAATTTATCTATTAGAGAAAATTTACCTTAGCAAATGAAAGGTATTTGTCGATTCACCTACAGAGCTCTATGCAACTCCTGAAACATTTTATTATTCAAGTTTAATTAGTCTTAAAAGTTTACCTACCGCTTAGTCATTCAGGAGTGCTGTATGATATAGCATTCATTATACTGTGTCTAGAGTAACTGTTTATTGACACGCTGAAAGTAAGTGAAAGTTAAACTCACGCAGATTAATATGGATTAACTAACATGCAGGCAAATGAAACCCAATTCAGTGAGATTTTTCATATCGTAGGAAAAGAAAACTTAAGCTTAACCAATGAAAAACTTCCAACTAACCTCTAACTAGGAAATTTATCAGTCAGAAACCTCCAATTAACCCATAAACTAGGAACTTCAGAGCTACTGTTCTGACTTGAACCAATAAACTATTTTCTGTCTTGCTTTCGTGAACACATATAAGTTCTCCCCTGGATTTCCTGTGGTAGGACCTATGGTTTGGTACTGTATGATTTGGAATCACTGTTTGATCAAATAAACAGTAAAATTTTAATGGCCCTAAGTTATTTTTTAACAAGATCATTAACTAGATTTCCATATTTGTGTGCATGGTTATGTGAAATATACGCGTACTACAATGTACAAGTGTATATTCACTGAATTTCTTTCTTTCTTTCTTTTTTTATGGAGCCAAATCACCAAAGGATATTCACTGAATTTTGACAAATACAAATATCTGTATTTAGTCAAACCCTTATCAAGACATAGAGCATGGGCTGGGCGCCTGTGGCTAAACGGGCTAGGGTGCCGGCCACGTACACCTGAGCTCGCGGGTTCAAATCCAGCCCGGCCCACCAAACAATGGTGGCTGCAACCAAAAAATGGCCGGGCGTTGTGGCGGGCGCCTGTAGTCCCAGCTACTTGGGAGGCAGAGGCAGGAGACTCGCTTGAGCCCAGGAATTGGTGGTTGCTATGAGCTGTGATGCCACAGCACAATACCCAGGGTGACAGCTTTAGGCTCTGTCTCAAAAAAAAAAAAAAAAAAAGACATGATCATCACCCAAGGGCATTCTCACACTCTTCCAGTCATCCCTACTCTCAACAGTCCTCCAGAGGCAACCAATGTTTTGATGTTTTTCTCCCATAATAGTTTTGCTTGTTCTAGACTTTCTTATAAGTGGAATCACAAAGTATGTACACTTTCATGTGAATCTTCTTTCACTCAACATCCACATTGCATGTGTGTATAATTCATTTGTTCTTATTGCTAAGGAGTATTCCACTATATAAACATGCTATAATTTGCTTATTCAATCTCTGATTGAAGGGTATCTGAGCTATTTCTTGTTTGGGGTTATTCTGAATAAAGCTGCTATGCACATTCTTGTACATACCTTTTTGTGAACACATGCTTTTATTTCTCTTTAGTAGATGCCTATAGTAAAAATCCTGGGCCTTAAGGTAGGGTGATCATTAGTTTTAGCATTTAGCATCTAGTGGTAGAATTATACAGTTGTAAGAAAATGTATGCCAGTTGTTCCACAACCGCACTGGCATTTGGTGGTGTTCATCTTTTTAAATTATAGCCATTGTGGTAGGTGGGTGGTTGCATCTCATGGTTTTAATATGTATTTCCATAATGCCTAATGATGTTACATACTTTTCATGTCCTTATTGGCAATTCGTATTTCTTCTTTTGTAAACTACTCACTTTGCCCATTTTTAATTATTTGTCTTTCTGCTGTTGAGTTCTAGTTGTCTGACAAAGAACTGCACTCTGCTTACTAGCCCTTTGTCAGATGAATGCTTTGACATACATCATTCAGTCTTAATTTAACTGTTTACTTCTTAATGTACATTACAATTAGCAGAAGCTTTTAATTTTGACAAAATCTAATGTATTGATCATTTTTCTTTCATGGTTTTGCTTTCTGTATTCTATGAAACCTTTGCTTATCTCAGAGTCATGAAAATCTTCCCCTATTTTCCTTTAAAAGGTTTATAGTTTAAGCTTTTTTGGTTAGGTCTATGATCAAAAGGTGAAATAATTTTTCTGCACAGTATGAGGTGCTAGTCAAAGTTCTTTGTTTTCATATAGATATGTAGTATTCTAAGGGATTTCTCTTTCCTTGTTGCGTTGCTCTGTTACCTTATCTAAAATCAATTGTCTGCATAAGTGCAAGTTTATATCTGAGTATTCTGTTCCACCCATCTGTGGATCCGACGATGGGAGTACCACACTGGATCTGACAGTTACTCTGGCCTCCAACTTTGTTTTTTATTTATATACTTTTCAGGTATATTTCATAGTTATTGGAATAGGTGCATATTTTAACACTATGTGAGCCTCATGCAAAATAAAAACGAATAATTTTGGTTTTGGAGAGTTTACAAGTTTCAAAGAATCCTAATATGGGATGCAGAGAAAAGGAAACTTTTGGTTTTTCTTTAAAAACAAAACAACAACAACAACAACAAAAAACACCCTTGAAATTAAGCAGAGAATTGCCTGAATAATTCCTGTAATTTTCACTTTCAGAAATTTGAAAATGTAAGAATTCATACCAAGTTTATTTTTATAAAACACACAGAATATACTTAAATTGTATAGCTAGACTATTTTAGGATAAACATCTAATACTGGCTTAGGCTTTCCACTTTATAGCCATATCTATTTGCCTTTGTACCTTATTTAAATGAAAATAAAACCTGGCAGTTTAAGTGAAGATCAAAATCCTTTACTCACAGATTGTAGCTTCATGCATTCCTTTTTCTCTATTGTTCCATTTGCTTTAAGCCTTCTTGCAAGATGGTTTGGTTTTATTTTCAAGCTGGTATGTTGTTCCTTTTGTCTATAAAGCTCTTATTTGCCTCTGAGTTCTAATTTATAGCAGTCATCCAACTTGACTCTTATGCATATTACTGCAGAAGTCTACCTAAGCAAAGGAGAAAGTTTTCCAAAATGTCAAAAACAAAGTATTTGTTTTTGTTTACAGACATGTGTTTTGTATTGATTCCTAGGCATTAACAATTATTATTATGGTACAGACTATTTTGACTTGAATAGATTTGTAGGATAGAATTAAATCTAGTTCAATCACATAGCTTAATAGCTAGATCCATGGAGAGACTCTATGTTTAATAAAAATTTATGCCAGTGAGAAAATCTTTACATTTTCCATTAAACAATTTTCTATTATCTTAATCACAAAGAGATGTGTGTACAAGTACAAACACAATAGGTAAAATATTTTAGTGGGTAGGGGCTTTATAAGCCTCCCTAAATTTCACATATTACCAGTACTTCACAATATGACCTTATTTGGAGTAAGGTCTTTAAGTGGTAATTAAAGTTAAAGGAAGTCACTGGGTGGGGTACCACTCTGACTGGTACCCCAGGAGCACAGTCAGAGGAGCTTAAGGCACAGACATGTGTGTTCAGGAAGGGAAAAACATGTGCGGACACAGAAAGATGGTGGCCTTTGGAAAGCCAAGGAGATAGATTTCAGAATTAAATCAACCCTGTGTCACCTTAATCTTGAATTTATAATCTACAGAATTGTGAGAAATAAATTTCTGTTGTTTAAGCCACTCAGTTTGCGATATTTTATTATGGAAGCCCTAGACAACCATACCAGGGTACATATTCCAGATTGGTCCAAAACCAGCTAAGCTACCTGGTTTTAAATCAAAGCTATGCCACTTACCCACTATGTGACTTTGAGTGTATCACTTAATAGCTCTACGCCTAGGTTTCTTCATCTCTAAAATAGTTATAATAATAGTACCTGCCCCATACTATTAAAAGTAAATGAGTTAGTACCTGCAAAGTACTTAAGCCAATGCCTTGCACATACTAAGTCTCATGTATCAATCTTAGCTATTTTTCTTTATTTAGTAATATGGCCAGGTATGTCAGATTTTACACAATAACTGAGCCACATTTCAAAACCTGTCTGTCTCAACATCAGATTTTTAAGTCCTTTAATGAGTTTTATCAACATGTATGGTAGAATATGCTGTAGGTTTAGGTTTTGATTTGGGTATATATTGACAGGTCTTGGTCTTAGACATTCATGTAAGATGTGTGCCACAGTGATTTACAGCATAAGATCATGGTGTGGTTGCTCCACACCATATGCAACAGGATTGAAATAATTTTGACACTTTCTTGAAGCTTTGTCTGGTAGCCTGGAATTGCTCATGATAAAAAGCAGGCTCTTTTTGGTTTGTAGAAGAAACTAAATGCAACGATTTATCCTTCATCTTAGAAGTAATATCTTGATGTGCCCATGCCACTGGACCCCTAGAAATTTCACTGAGTTCCTAGAAGGCCCCTGAATTTCTGTTTTGTCTTTTCTTTTCTCGAAGGGCCTCTGAATTTTTATTAGTTATTTTCCATCCTCTGACAAGCAAATGTCTTACTAGTAAGTCTCGAGTAGTCGCTACTTCTTGTTTTCTAGCTCCAATCAGCATACTGTCATCAATGGTATGGACCAATATGATGTCTTTTTATCTCATTTTCTTTTTAGAGATGGGGTATCACTCTATCATCCAGGCTGAAGTCCAGTGGCATGATCATAGCTCACTGAAGCCTTTAATTCCTAAGCTCAAACAATCATCCCACCTCAGTTTCTTGGATTACTGGAATTATAGGCATGAGCCACCACACCCACTTCAGTGTGGTATCTGGTGAAAGGGAAAGGTAATTATGATCCTTGAGATCTGTTAAATAAATTATGGCACAGAGCACAGAGTTGCTGTATCCCTGAGATAAGATAGTGAAAGTGCATTGTTGGCCTTGCCAGCTGAGAGCAAACTGCTGTTGGTGAGCCTACAGATGAGTCAGAAAAGGCATTTGAAATATCAATAGCTGTATACCAGGAACCAGAAGATGTGTTAATTTGCTCAAGCAATAAAACAACATCTGATTCAGCAGCTACAACATACAAATGGAGTCACCACTTGGGTTAAGCTTATGATAATCTACTGGGGTTTTTTGTTTTTGTTTTTGTTTCTTTGAGAGTGTCTCAACTCTGTTGCCCCAATCTAGAGTGCTATGACATCATAGCTCACAGCAACCTTAAATTCCTGGCCTCAAGGGATCCTCTTGCCTTAGCCTCCCAAGTAGCTGGGGCTACAATAAGGCACCTGGCAAAATGCTCAGCTAATTTCTTTTTTTTTTTTAGTAGAGATGGGGCCTCACTTTTGCTTTATGCTAGCCTGGAACTCCTGAGCTCAAGTGATCTACACACCTCGGATTACGTGGCCCTCCACTGTTATTCTCTATCTGTCTTCTGCACAGAACAAATAAGAGAACTGAATGTGGAGGTTGTGGAAATCACCCCCAACCTGCCACCTTCAAGTCCTCGATACTGACTTTAATCTCTGCAGTCCCTCTGAGAATGCAGTGTTGCTTGCGATTTACTATTTTTCCAGGTGAAGGAAGGTCTAACAGCTTCCATTTGGTCTTTCCTAGCATAATAGCACTACTCCGTAGGTTAAGGAGACAACATGGGCCTATGCCCGCTGCTAAGTAAGCAGATTATGCAATTATGCATTCTGGAACTGGGGAAACAGGATGATTTAAGGAATTCACTGAATCAACTCTGAGTTGAACCTGAGCTTCATTGATTTCCTAACCTTCGTAAGCCCTTCATTGATCACCTAACCACGGGAGAGCCAAAGTGATTTTTTGAGTCTCCTCTTTGATGTTATTTCAGAGCCAGCATCCAATAGTTCCCAAAAGTTAGATTATTTTCCTTTTCCACAATTACCCTGTATAGGTCCCTTTGGGAGAGGTTGGGAGACAGATTAAAATTATCAATTTTCAGTATTGTAGTACTGTCCATCCTCAAGAGGACCTGGCTTCCCCTCATTTAAGAAGTCCTGGGGTCTGTAAATTGGCTCAAGTGTCAGAAAGGTTTTATGATTCTGGTTAAATGTTTGTTCAGTTGATATAGAATTTTTCTCATCAAACAGATGAAGTAAAAATTTAGTAGATTTCTTATCTGTTTCACTTTTAGGAACACCATAATCAAATACCCAATGCTAAGGGTCTACATGAGTTAGGCTATTCTAATTGCTGCTTTGACTAGATTGTCAATTTCAATAACCATGCCCTCTTTGCCTTTGGCAGTTGAGTGCCTCCCTGTGGCCCCAGCCATCTGGGATCTAATTACACCCACTGCATTTAGGTTTTCCAATTGAGTGGCCATTCAGTGGCCATGACTCTCGCTTTAAGATCTGACTTACTGAGAAAAGCAACCATGGAGTTCTTTAAGGATTCTGGCGCTCCCCTCACAAATCTACTTCTCAAAGCATTAGTAAAAGTGTGGGTGAGTAGGTCTCAAATAACAAACCCACCGGTCCTATTTCAATCTCCCTAAGCCTTTGATCCCTTCCAACATAAAAGAGATTGGAAATCTTCAACCACTCATTTTAATCTATCTTTCAGCCAACCAACCAAATTGTTAGAGCCCTTTCTCTCTGAGCTGCAACATTAAATACAGAATCACTATTTCATGTGCCCATAATAAATTTGACCTGACCCAACTTTATGTTCCTCCATCATTATCCCACATCTTTAATATCCATTCCAAAGGTACTTCAGATTTCTGCTTATATTAGACAATTCTAGTAGTTCTTTTGGAGTTTAGTATACCTCTTCACAGAGCATGTTTTGCATCTCATCTTAGGGGCCTACTGGGACCTGAGTCTGTACTTAGGTCGAGAACAAGGAGGAGCGTAGGGGGTGGGTTCTGAGGAGAATTAGCATTGTCTATCTTGGCAACTGCCTTAGGGGAGGCTTTAACACGTCCTTAGGCAATGCAGAGGCACTACCCTCAGATGAAGGTAGTATAGTCAATACCACTATGATTGGGGAGGCTACTATCACTAGGAGTGGAAAAGTCACTTCTACTGACAAAAAAGACTCATCAGAATTTAGGAGCTCAGTGGTCCCAGCTTCATCAGAGTCTTCCCATACACACCTGTTTCAACCTACAGAATCTCATTCCTTTCCAACCAATGTCTTAGTTTTAACAATAGATACTGCTGGTCTTTAACAGTAGACATTGCCAAGCTAAAAGCTCAAATTCATTTAATTCAGCCATTCACATGAGGACTTGTGCTTGATTTTTAGCTGTTTTAGTCTGTGGATACAGAGCATAAGATTTTCCTTCAGGGAATACCTAGAAGCTCCCAGGTCATGTGGAACATGTTGCTTGAGCTGGGAATCTGAATCCCAGAGCTCATCCTTTTCTTTCATCAGTTTGTCCAGCAACACTGGGAGTAACCAGCTAACACCATTATATTCCCTAGTGCCGTGGTTTGGATATTTGTCCTCCTCCAAACCTCATGGTGAAATTTGATTGCCAATGTTGGAGTTGTTACCTAGTTGGAAGTATTTGAGTCATATCATAGAGACAGATTCCTCATGAATACATTAATGCTCTTCCTGGGAGTGGGGGAGGTGAGTGAGTTCTCACTCCTTTAGTTCCTGAAAGAGCTGGTGGTTAAAAGAGCTTGGCACTTCCTTTCTCTTTTTCCTCCTCTTGCTATGTGATCTCTGAACATGCAAACTCTCTGTTGCCTTCTGCTGTGAGTGAAAGCAGCCCGAGGCCCTCCCCAGATGCAGGTGCCCAATCTTGAACTTTTTAGTCATGCAGAATGATGAGCCAAATAAACCTTTCTTTGTTAATTACCCAGCCTCAGATATTCCTTTATAGCAACACTAAATAGACTAAGACACTTAATTTGAGAGTATTATATACAGTCATTAATTTACTGCCTCATCTAAGTGGGTCATTAGGAGTATTCACTGCAGATATTTTGCTTATCTCTATAAATAGTTCATGCCATGGACTATCAGTTTTCTCTGTACTACTAAAAATAAAGCCTTTAGTCATTTTTAAGTCTGATAAAATTAGCCAATTCGAGAAGCCCCCAAATCGAATCAGGCAGCTCATCCTTAATATTCTGTTCCACAAGACTCCTGATACCAAGTCTATTAGGGTTTGCCAGAAAAACAGAACCAACACAATATATAAATAGATTTATATAGAAACATGAGAAGGGATTTATTAGGGGACTTGACTCACATGATTACAGAGGCTGAGACGTCCATGATATACTATCTGCAAACTGGAGAAACCACAGAAGCTGGGAGCATGGCTCAGTTCAAGTCTGAAAGCCTGAGAACCAAGCGAGTTGATGGTGTAACTCTCAGTTCAAGGCCAAAGGCCTGAGAACCTGGGGGCCTCTACAAGCTAGAGGACCTAAAGGTCTGGTGTCTAAGAGCAGAAGATAGGTGTCCCAGCTCCAGAAGATGAAGAGAGAAGGTGAGCAAATTTGCTTTTCATCCTCATTTTTCTTTGGCCATCAGCCTACTAGACAGTGCCCAACATAGGTGAGGGTAGATCTTCCATTCTTGATCCATTTACTCAAATGCCAACCTCTTCTGGAAACTCTAACATAACCACAAATAATGCTTTACCAGCTATGTGGATATCCCTTAATCCAGTCAAGTTTTTTAAAATTAAGCATCAGAGGCATATAGGGCCAAGTGTAAGAACGATCCAAACATGGAGCTTTCAGTTGCTCTCTTATGGAGTCATGGACGACAATACTCACCTGGTCCTTGATGTCCAGAGTTCTTACCAGGGAAGGATCACCTATTGTTTGTGTGGCTGACCTCTAGTTTAGTCAGATGGGCTAGTATCTTTGATCTCTAGAAGTAGAAACTGATATGGTGTTACCCAAAACCCCCAACATAAATCAAATTTTTAGACTGTTTCAAGGCCAAAGCATCCAGTAGTAACAGTAGTATCTGGCAGAACCTTTATAGGAGTCTAGAGATTTCTTCCTAATTGCCAAAGACACAGGTGAGACGTTTCCTTGGGGAAGGTTGATTCTTCACTAACATTTGTCTTTGTATCTGTTTTGACTAGATAATACATGTACACAGCATAAAAGGTATATATACATGTTTATGTGTATATACATACATCCATTCTTTCTGATATACACAAATAGTATTTACTTTTATTTACTAAAAAAGTCGTATTATTTTTTTTTTCTTTCCCTCACTCCCTCCCTCTCACCTTCAGAAAAAAAAAAAAAGGAAAGAAAATAGTGACTTATTCTCACATAAATTGGATTCAATTTTGACCAAAGTACATTACTTAAACATTAATTTTTAATTCAACTCGTCAATGTTGTTTAGGATATTGCATCCTCATTTATAAGTGAAATATGTTTGTAATTTCCGTTTATAACAATATATTTTCTCCAATTTCAATATCAGGCATATCCAGATCAAGTAGAATGACCCTGAAATATTTCTTCTTTTTCTATTGTCTATAAGATTTGGCATGACCTGCTTTTTGAAACTATCTTTTACTTTTATTTATATTAGTTGTCTATTTTTTGAGACTATAGAAAAAAAAATAAGAATTGATGACTTCATACTGAGCCTAAGAGTCAAAGCATTCTATAATAGACATACTCTTATTTAACAATGTGAACATTACTTTCTTTGCATCATTAATATTGCTTAATATTTTGATTCAGTAATCGTGTTTTTTTTTAATGTATTTATCTTCGTTCATTCTTTTTGTTTCTAGTCCTTATCTTAAACATTGTTATTATTATTAAATTTTAAGCCTTTTTAATTCTGTGAAGGCAAAAAGTGGAAACCTAGTAAACACATGTATATGTAAAAAAAAAAAGCTATGTAGTTCAATTATTCTCATCCAATGATTGTGTATTCCTTCAACTGGATGTGTAAGCCAGCTTTTAAAGACTTTTAGACAGTAGCCCACACAATAATGCATTTTGTGTTGTAACTTAGTAAACCACACACATATGTACACCACAAATAAAAAAGAAAGTTCCACAAAACAATACTGATTTCTACTGAAATGCTCTCTCATGTTTTTAATTTTCTCTTCTGTTTAGTTCCATTCCATTCCAATTATTTAAAGAAATGCTGGTTGCAACTTGTGAAATTTATTTTTTTACACTTTAATGAACAGGGAGATGCACTAATCCAAACCTTCTCTTAAACACTTCCAGCTATAGACTACTCAGTACTTACCAGGAAATCCATCTTATTGTTGGAAACTTTGGACTTGCTCTTTCAGCTGAGTTTAAACCCACCTTGGTAGGTCCTACTAAGTATCCTCCTGGTTCTAACTTTAAGCTTCATGCAGAACAGTCCAATCCTTCTTATTCATGAAGAAGATGAGCCCCAGGAAAATTCCACCCACACTTAACACGTGATTGTGGCCTTAGTAAGAGGCTTGGTTGTTAGATGTGAATAGTTGAAACAAAGTGTTAGGCCAGGCCAATTAGAAATGTGCCCTGAAGCATTTGAGAAATTTGACAGCAAGTATTGTTTTTTTTTTTTTTTTTTTGACATTTTTTTTTAATAATTTTATTGAATCATAATTATGTACATTGGTGCAATCACAGTTTAAAATTGTTCTCAATTTAACTGAACAATTGCTGCAATTCCCCACTTGACTTCAGCTGTAGAAAACCTGGCTCAACTTCTGCTACATATTGAGTTTGCTCAAAAGTGGCAAGTGACAACACAGCCATTACATAAATGACATGAGAAAACAGACTCCTTCCTGTATGGTATTTTGCACACTCCACAGATGGCAACGACCTAATTCAGTCCAAAGAAGAAACAAGTGAAATCATTCACTCAATTACTTTCACTGGATACAGGCAACATTGCTCTCTTGACTCGCCTAGAATTTTTTTTTAAAATAACTTTTCCTGAATCTGCCATGCACGGGTAATTTCATTACAACAGAGTTCCAGTCACCTCTTGTTTTCTTAAACTTGTATTATTGAAAGATTAGTCTTCTGTTTATGGTTACACTGCCAAGTATCCAAAGCAGAACTTTCTCCTTCATTCGGAGTTAATCGAAGTGAAATGGACAAGGCATTATGAAGGCCTATGGCCCTATGAGATCAGAAGAATTACGCAGTCTGTACCACTTCAGATAGAAGTTTTGTGAAAGCAGTTAGGATAAATTGACAAAGATAGCTTACCTCAGAATACAGAGGTCAACATGCAGTTCAGAAAGACATTATTATAATTGCATGTTGTAATGGGAAAGATTAAATGTTGTGTGGCTGGGTAGCAGGACTTACTTGAGTGATGGCTAAACCCAATGTTGAAGGGTGATCAAAGATATTTTCTTTCTCCTTCAGTCCTTACACAAAACTGAAGATCAAGTCTGTGTCCTTGAAGGGTAATCTTAGAGAGAATGACTTTCTTAGAAGGAGAGATGCTTCTATTTGAACAGAGAAGGTACTTTAAATTGGGTGAAACTCTCAGTAAACATGAAAGATGCAGTGATTTAGAAAGGATAGTGAATGTTCCTGGCCTTCTCTGCAGTTATAGCTTTGTTCTCCCCCTCTTTCCCTCTTGCTTTGCAATGGTTGGTAAAAGTCAAGATTTAGGAAAATTCATTATAAGGGTTGTAAACTGCTGGTCTGAAGGCTGAAAATAATCAACCAGTGGATTTTGTTTGTCATGCACAATGTACAAAAATTAAAACTTCTGTTCTTCATAAAAACTTTCAGAAAAATAATAATAGAAGGAAACTTTCTCAACTTGATAAAGAATATCTATAAGAATCTGCAGATGACATTATATTTAGTGACTATTCTTTCCCTCAGATCATAACAAGTGAGAATGCTCACACTTATACTCTAATTTAAGAATGCTATAAGTTCTGTTTAGGGCAATAAAGCAAAAAAAAAAAAAAGGAAATAAAAAGTATACAGATTGAAAAAGAAGAAATAACGCCATTCTTATTTGTATACAATGTATTTGTCTATGCAGAATTCAAAGGAATTTATCAAAAATTCCTAGAACTAAACTAAGCAAGGCCATAAGATACAAACTAAGTGTAGAATTACCAGTCATATTCTAACATAGTAGCTATTAACATATAGACAAAAATTAAAAGTACAGTATCTTTTACACTTGTCAAAAAATACTTTGGTATAAATCTAACAAGACATGAACTGACTCATAGGCTTCAAAGTACAAGACTTTGATGACAGAAATTAAAGAACATCTAAATAAATGCAAAGACATTGTTCATGGACTGGAAGACCTGACATAGTAAATACGAGTACATCAGTTCTTTCTAAATTGACGTGAAGGTTTAATGCAATCCCAAATCCCATAATTTTGTAGCTATCTAAAAGATTTGTCTCAAATTTACAGGGAAAGGAAAAGAGACTAGAATAGCTAAAACTTTTTAAAATCTTTTTTTATATGATTTTAATATATATCATACATATATACACACACAAAAAATACAGATACAAATTTTTCCACTGTAGATATATCATAATTTAACTTTTCTCTCCCTTCCAGGCATTTAGGTATTTCCAGCTTTTTATTGTTATGATTAACAAATCATTCTTTCTCTTAAGGAATATCCTTTTCATTTCAAAAATTGCAGTAGAAGAACTTAAAGAAAATATACCTCCTTCAAATCTAGGCATTTCTCGACTAACCTTTTGGGCGCATGTAGAACCAGTGCATTCCTCTATGAACACACCTGAACCACTTTATTTTGTTCTTATGAGTCTGCCTTCTCCAGTGATACATCTTCTCTTCATATCAACTTTTCTTTTCATTTCTTTCACATAAGTATGTTGGCAGTGTCTGTGCTGTACAATAAAGTCCAACATTTTTATCCTAAGCCACATTAGGAGTGAATAGCAAGTTCATTTGTTTTCTTGTTACAACTTGTTACTGACCTTTGTTATCACAGATTGCAAGGTTTATTCCTAGGTGTTTCATTGTTGCTTCAGCGAGTGAGTTGCATGTTTAAACCTTAGAATGAAAGAGAGGAAAATTCTGACCTCCCAGTTTTGAGCTCTTAGTGGTTATATGGGTTGAAATCTCAGTAACTGTTGACAAGTACAGAGTAGTTTTTCCTTTGTCCCCTGAAATAGGAGGGATAGGAAGAAGAAGACAAAAAATTCCCTTTGTGCTACTTCCACTATAGTCCTTTTACTTTCCAGTATGAGTTTGTTGCTGTTTTGGTGACTATTTTGCTAAGGTAGTGCCATGTTCCAACTAGCCCCACCATAGGCTGACAATTTTTCTCACTGACAACTTTTTTTTTTTAACCATAGAATAATCATTCATAGGAAAACAGTAATTAAGCAATGAATTTAATTAAATAACACAGTTCAAACTGTCATATGTATGTTTTTTGAGACAGAGTCTCACTATGTCACCCTAAATATTGTACTGTGATGTCACAGCTCACAGCAACATCAAAATCTTGGGCTTAAGTGATTCTCTTGCCTCCCTCCCAAGTAGCTGGAACCATAGGCGCCCTGCCACAATGCCAACTGTTTTTCAGTTGTAGTTGTCATTGCTGTTTGGCAGGCCCAGCCTGGGCTCGAACCCACCACGTTCAGTGTACGTGGCTGGTGCCCTAGCCACTGAGCTACAGGCACTGAGCCACACTTCTAGTTTTTTACAGAAGAAATGAAATAGAACTGAAATTAAAGCTCACTCCTTTCTCAGGAGACTGTGGCAAATTAATTAATTTTACTCCTAAAAGAATAATCAAAATTGAAACTTTTTTAAATTGAATGCTACGACACAAGGCAAAAATAGGAGGCAGAGATTAGAATAGTTAATTTTTAATTAGGAGATTTCAGAAAAATCTAGGAAAGCATATAGGTAAGAGGTCTGGACAGATGTTTAGCATTTAATTAAATATTGGAATACATTCTTGGCAGAAAGAAGGCTATTTATTAAAGAGGCAGTGTCAGGTGGAATGCTTTTCTTTCTTTCTTTCTTTTTTTTTGTAGAGACAGAGTCTCACTTTATCCCCCTTGGTAGAGTGCAGTGGCGTCACACTGCTCACAGCAACCTCCAACTCCTTGCCTCAGCCTCCCGAGTAACTGGGACTACAGGCGATTGCCACAATGCGCAGCTATTTTTCTGTTTTGCAGTTCTGTCGAGGCTGGGTTTGAACCTGCCACCTTCGGCATATGGGGCTGGCACCCTACTCGCTGAGCCACAGGCGCCGCCCATGCTTTTCTTATATACAATGCACAGAGAAGAGGTGAAGCTGAACAAAGCAAAGGAAATGGCCACACACTGCCAAGAGAAAACGAAAGCAATTTGGTTGTGAATATAATCACACTATTTATAGATTGCATTGCAAAGAAAGAAAGTAGGGTTCATATCATGTCATGGAGAACAACAGAAATTAAAAGACAGTGAAATATAATCTATTTTCTCTTATTTGAATTACAAACATTGTTAGAGGAAGCTCATTCATTCATTCATTGACCTTGTTATGTAGACCCTTTTTAGAGCAGCTGGGCAGAGAGAATAACTAAAAGCTAGACTCATTGTGCTGATTCAGAACATTTCTTAGGAATGTCTAGGAAGATTGTGCAATGTTGAAGGGAATGAGAAAATGATCCGTGAGTGTATCCAAGCAGAATTTGAAAAAATATTCTAGGGAAATAATGTGAATGTGCTCAATAGTAAAAGGTTGTAGGGTCTTGATCTTATTTTTAATTTTTTTATGTGCTTAGTTCTCCAATCCTATGATTTTTAAAACTAATTTGGAAGTCAGTTGAGTTGAAAAGGAACCTCACAAAGAAATATGTGGAGGGGTACCAGCCCCACAACCAAAGCAAGTGACATGGCCTCAGGTGCTCCCCGAGGAACGTTGCCCTAAGATGGAAAAACTTTCTCTGTGGACATGCCCGAGCAAGAACATTCAGTTTGGATGTTCACAGGAGGAAGTAACTTCGCAGGGTGAAGCTGGGGTCGGGCACTTGCAGGGGTTACGGAAAGAGGTGCTTTGTCCTTTTCTCTTTTTATTTATGGCTAAGCTTTAAGTTTTGAGGAACTTCTGGCAGAACAGACAGCCAGACACCGTTGTGGTTAAGCCTGCAGCTACATGTCGAGAAAGTATGTTTTATTTAGATCAACTATATATGTGCCTAGCAACATCTGTACTGAACAAAGAATTTTCATGGCATCTTCTGCTGTATCATCATTGTTCATTCCTTTTTCTATTTCTAAACTTTTATCTGATCAGTGTGTATAAAAACACCCAATAAATGTGGGTTGTCACTGAGTGCCCAAGCGAGCTCTAGTCTCCCATTCATCAATCATTCTGTGTGCAGTACTTTCCTCTGTGTTCCTGATCAGTTATGTTCTGTGGTTGACTACAAATTTGCTCACCCATTGACTTCAAAATGTTTGCCTCTTTTCCAACTCTTCTTTCTTGATTTATAGTAGAAGCCATATACTTATGCTAATAGCTGCCTTTATTTATAAGTGTGATGAGTTGTCTGCCTTTG
>CAUYON010057289.1:0-40309 GCA_963573935.1 Arctocebus calabarensis
ATGTTTTCATATAGTAAATGAGAAAATATCATGAACGGTATGTCAATCAGGTTGATAAAAATATCTCAGATTGCATGTGAAGCCCCCACACTGTACCCCATGGTTGAACTAATGTACACAGCTATGATTCAATAAAAAAAAAAAATAAGTGATCAAAGTTTCTACTACTAAAGACACTTCTAAACTACATGTTCAAATCCAGCCTTCGTAGATGACCATTAGATCCTGATCAACCTGACTCTGCTGATTCCTCAATTAGTTGAAAACTCAGGATTTGTGGCAGGAATATCCTCCACCTCTACAAACTTCAACAAAGTCCTGTCAGAGGTAATCTCAAAAGCCATAACATGCTTCTTTTAATACCTACGTTGTGCTTAAAAAAAAAAAAGCAAACTCATCAAACCCAAGTTTCCCTACATCTCCCCATGTCCAAAGTTTACTTCCTGATGATTCTGCATGGAGTTGTATATCTTTATAATATAAATTTTACTTCATTGGTGAACACACCACATCTTGGAACTGAGAATAACTTTATGGCCTGCTGGGTGGACCACAGAGCCAAAACAAGAACCTACCTACACCTTCCTATTCCCAGTTGGGTTCTTTTTCCAGTATATTAGACTTCTCCTATGCTTTCTAGTGAGCTGATTCTATGCATATCTTTATTCCTTTTTAAAGATATAATAGATGGTTTTCAGTGGAAGTAGTTAATGTGATAGTCATAAAATATCACACATGAGGTAAAATCAGAGAAAATAAATACCAACGCTCTTTTCATTTTACTGACAGGGCAACTGAGGATGTAGATGGCTCGGCAAGCCTATACTACACGCTGTACTTTCCTACACAGAAATCTCCATTGCAATCACCATAAGCCAAAACTAAAGTATCATTTCTTTCTGAATGTCCAGTAAAGAAAATAGAGCTTTAAGCTTCTAAGCCATAAGAAGTACACTAGTATAACTGCCATGCAACTCTCTACAGAAACCATTTTACGGATTGATTTAAATTAATGTTTTCCTAAAACTAACAATCTGCCTTTGAGGTAATAAGATTCCCCCTCCTAGCACAGGCAATGTTTCGAATACCAACCTCATTTCTTAGGTGGGAAACAATTCAATGATGAATGCTGATGAAAACCATTAGCTGTACAAAACTATATTAAGTAGTTTCAGTAACAAGACAGGAATTATTTAATGAAGCACGTCTCAACAATAAATAACAACAATAATGAGGGGAAATTTATGACTTTTATGCTCTACAGGAAATTTGTCGCATCTCAGCATTGGAAATTGAGACAGGAAATATTTGTATAAAGTAAAAAGGTAGAATATGTTTAAAAGGGGCCAAATTGCATTTTATTCATAATTTTTAAGAAGTGGCTCATTTGTTAATGCAAATATATGAGCTGAATAAGTCACACTTATTTTATATTCCCTTGGTGTCCCTGATGAATATAATGTGAACACTGAGGTTCCTGCAAGGTTGTAACACTTGAGGAAGGATTTACTCCAGAGACTGTGGTTTATTATTTTCACAGAAAATGCTGGGATGAATGAAGTGAGCTGCCTAAGACTTGCCACAGTATGTGCATCCCAGGCTCAAGGGCTGTGATACCGTCTGAATATTTGTGTCCCTACAAAAGTCACATGTTGCAATCCCAATCGCCAAGATGATGGTATTAGGAGGTGGGACCTTTGGATGACTTGAATGGTCATGAATGGGATGAGTGCCCTCAAAGAAGGGACTTCAGAGAGCTAGCTAGCCTTCCACCACATGAGGATAAGCCAGAAGGTGCCGCGTGTGAACTTGGAAATGGGCCCTTATCAGACCAGCAATTTAATGTTGGACTTCTCGGCCTCTGAGACTGTGAGAAATAAATTTCTGTCATTTGTAAGATAAACAGTGGCATTTTGTTACATCAGCCCAAATGGAAATAGAAAGACTCTGTCTTCAAAAAGACAGACCCAAAAAACCTTGTAACTTATAATAGACTGCTGCAAAAGAACACAGGCCACTTTCCAGGGCTGAATCTCAGATAGGACCAATCATGAATGCTGTGTCTTCCCCTCTGCAGTGTAAGCCACTCACCCAGACAAAGCTCCTCGTGAGCAAGGGTAGCGTGTTCTCCACCGTGTGTGTGCCCAATCTGGATGAAGGCGTCACTTCATAGCCACATCCTCTCTCCCCATTCTTTGTGTCTTTTCTGATCAGTTTCCTTGCTAACTCTCATTTTCTCACTTTTCTACTTTCTAGCTCTTCCAAATTTTCTCTCAAGATGAACTCTGGAAAGGAAAGGGAAGTGTCAGTTTGTTCTTCATGTTATCTGACATGCCCAACTCTCAGAAAGTTCAAATACTTGCTAAATGGATTGAATGCATTCCCTGACTTACAAGGCAAAAGTCAATGGACTGACCCTTTGGGTTTGGTTGATAATATCTCAGACTCTGGTATTAGGCAGAGCTGGATATGACTCTTGATCCCATTACTTATCAAAGGTGTAACCCTGGCCTAGTTGCTTAACAATTGTGTGGTAGAGTTGTAGTGTATCAATTTAGGCAAGTTGGAAATACATTTACAAGAATCCTGCTCCTTATATGGTCCAGATTAGGGTTGGTCAAAAATAAGTTTGCTCAAGATTTGGAAGGCAGAATTGAAACAGCAGTCATTTTTATGCTCTAACCAGTGGTTCTCAACTTTCCTAATGCTGCAGCCCTTTAATACAGTTCCTGTGGGTCACGACCTTGAGAACCACTACAACCTTGGTATAAGACAGACGCAGTTACAACTCACACATATTGCTGTCTCCAAGTCATCAGGTTCCCACTGTGGCAACTCAAAGCTAAGCAGTATACATGTACAGCTACATGGTGAAGGATTCCTGCTTCTCCGGCAGACCACCATTATTGCTGAGGTTAGAGGCAGTCACTGGTTCCCATCTGTCCCCACTGTCTCCAGTGTGTCCTCAAGAGGACAAATCTGCCCTTGCTAAGCCCCACTTTATGTCCATCTTTCCTGTCTCAGCAGGCCCAATATCAGATACAAAAATGACAGACTTACATGGACTATGTAACAAGCTCCCATAATTAGGTAAGGTCTAACCCCTGTAATTAAGTCCATGATTCTGTATCACTGTGATTCGCCTTCTCTCACCTAACCTAAATAACACCCTTTCCAAATGGTAATTTATCATCTGTAATATCTATAAGACAACAATACATATCCTTTTCTCATAGTTTTGATTATTAAATAAATTTGTGCGCATGCTTCGTTTGGTACCTGGTACGTAACTTTTCAATAAATAATACATTTTATTTTATTCATTGAAGAAAGTTTTAATATAAACTATCTCCTTTGATCAATCAAATCTGTTGATGTATGTGCACATATTAGGAACTGTCTGTATGTTCATCAATGATTAATAGTTTAACCATTTCTGTTATGTCATCTGAAATGGGAAGATTGCCATATGTATAAACTGTTCACTAATAAAAGAAAATCTAGATTTACGTTTGTATGAAGATTTGCTTTGTTTCGGACTTTGGGATTTTTTCTTCTTAAGAGTACTTAGATGAGGCTCGCGGCTGTGGCTCAACGGGCTAAGGCGCCAGCCACGTACACTTGAGCTGGCGGGTTCGAATCCAGCCCCCGGGCCCGCCAAACAACAATGGCTGCAACCAAAAAAAAAAAAAAAAAAAAGAGTACTTAGATGAAATTCAAAAATATCCAAAGAACTATACTTTCAAATGAAGATGAATATAAATAAGTTTCATAACCAAAGTTCTCTAAAAATAATGTCCTATAAAAGCCATGAAATGGGATGTTCTCAGTTATTTTATGTTTCCCAGTTATATTAACATGGTAGTTATTAACCCAAATGTTTAATAAGAACAGTACGGGCAAATAAAAATTGTTGATCTCTAGATGCTCAAAACAGGAAAAAGTCCCGAGCCTAAAGGAGAGACGCACTTTCTTGGAAAAACAAAATTGCTTTAGACAAACTAGATGGGCCTAAAATAATGAGATTGTGTCCTGGCTAAGCTATACTTTTTGGGGATACAATACACAAAGTACAATAGTTAATGAAAACTACTTATGATATATAAAAATTACAAAAACATTTTAGTCTCCAGAGACTACAATCATATTTTCTCTTGGCCTTTGCTATAAGATGGAAAGTACAATATGAATAATTATTAATACTGATACAAATCCTAGGAATAAACATGAACACCCACATAGAAGATTTATAGAGCTCCCTAAATGGTCCTTTTATTATAATGCTCGAATAGTCAGCATGATATTTAATGCTCCTTTGTCATACAGTCTTTTTATGAGCTGTTACTCAGGTGTCGATTTCCACCTTGGATTTAACTTGTAAACATGTTTAATTTTCAGAATTACCATGGTGTTTTGTTGTAGTATTGTTTAAAATATTCAGCCTTGCAATAATAATTACAATAATACCTCTCTGGTTTGGTAAAACTTCCATATATGTTTATTAATATAAAAATTTCCATCATGATGCAAAAGCCAAGTGTGAAAATACATCAAATAGTTGACAACAGAATTTAACAGAAAAGGGGGCTTAATATTTTTTTTTTAAAGAATTCTATAAACTTACAAATACTGCCTAACTTTCATAAGATGTCTTATATTCTTTGAGGTCACATCTTAAGATAAAACTCTAATTAAACCTATTATTTTGTTACCAATTTAAAAGAATTACTCAGGTGTGATCTTTGTGGTAAAACATTATATTTGGACACTAAGAAACTGTTGCATATATAGTTTCCTTTTAACTACATACATATTTTTATACATGGTCTCAATTCATTGCTCAGGTTAAAGTACAACCATGTTGTCATGGCTCACTACAACCTCAAACTCCTGGGCTCAATCAATTCTCCTGCCCCAGCCTCCTGAGTGGCTGGCAGTACAGATGTGTACCACTATACCTGACTGTTTTATAGAGATAGAGTGTCTTGCTATGTTACTCAGGCTGGTCTCAAACTCCTGTCCTCAAGCAATCCTTCTGTCTCAGCCCCCAAACTGCTAGAATTCAAGCCATGAACCACCACACATGGCCTAGACCAGTGGTTCTCAACTCTCCTAACGCTGTGACCCTTTAATTGAGAACTGCTGGCCTAGATTATATGTTGTTAATGTGAGGCACTCTATTTTTTCTTTAAAAAAAAAAGATGGAGTCTCACTATGGTACTCAAACTCTTGGCCTCAAACAACCCTCCTGCCCCGGCCTCTAAAAGTGTGGGATGATAGGTATTAGTCACTATGCCCAGTTGTAAGCTCTTTACCTTATTGAACACATACCTGTGTGTCTGTTATTAAAGTCTATATTGATTCACTGGTTACCAGGAACAGGAAAATGTAAGTCCTCCAAACATCAGTCTCAGGGCTTAGTAATAGGCACTGAGACATCAACTCAGAAGGCACAGAATTTAGAAAGTCAGGGAGGGTACAACAGCAGATTGCATCGTTCCCGACCACCCACAGCAAAATTAGTGTTCCCTCTCAATGTCACCCACCCCCCTCCAACTTTTCTCAGTTGACAGACTCAGGCTTATCTGTCAGAGTGGAAAAGTAAAGGCTGCAGCCACTTCTGCCTTTTTCTCTTTCTAGCATCTCCCTAGCATGCTGTCCCTCTAGTATATTTGGAGGGCAGTTTAACACTTATGTTCCAGTTTTAGGTCAAATTTGGTAACTTTTTTTTCTATCAAGCCCCCTCAAGATAGCTTCTGACTATTCTGAGAATTGCCTTCCTCATTATATAGACTTCTTTCAAAGCCAATCAGAAACTGAATGTGTAAAATTTGAACGAAGGAAATGCTTCAGAATTTCCAAAGAAATACTTGGTTAACACTTATTCTAAAAATAACAAAAGAGATGCAGTTTGGATAGTCGCGTCCTTATAAAGTTTGCTGTTTTGCTATCCATCAGGCAGATATGTGTGACTGTAAACTGTCAGAATTTTATGAGTGTCTTTGGAATCAGCCTTGTTCTTTAATCACTCTCAAATGTGCTAAGAGGCTGCCGCCATTCTACAGGTAGCCAGTGAAATAAAGCCATGTGAGTTTATAGAAAGAATACAAATATCCTTCTGTTTGCACTTCACCACTAGCCTTCTTCTGATTTTAAAAAGAGACCATAAAAAGGCTCATTCTCACAAATGCCTTGGGACATGAAAACATTTGAAAGAACTTCAAATCTCATACTATGCTATGATGAATATGTACTAAAAAGCCCATAACAGAAGAAAATAAGGTTTATATTTTGTTTCCAACTTTTTACTTAAAGTATGGTCTATATAGATTTAGTTTTCTGAATAATGCACAACTGAAAGTCTTCTTTACCCTGAATCCTCAGATAATTTAGGAGACAAAAATAAGACAGGAATAAGAAAGAGTTGGATTATTCTGACTGGCTATATGTTTTGTACACTACAATTTAATTGCACCTTCACGATAAATATCCTCTAGTTATCTCAGCCTGGATAACTGCTCGTCCCTCTGCTTCACGAAGTTTGGTGCATATTGGAAAAAAAGAATATTATTTGGAAATTTATAGATGTCACAGTAAGATTTTATGAGGTATAACTACAGAAATCATTTTTCTTTAACTATTATTCCTTCCAAACGCTCCCCCTCATATCCTTACTTATATCAAATCTAAAGTCTCTTTGTCCAAACCTCTAGTTTTAGCCTTTCTATATCATTGACAATTGACCTTCTGTCTATTTGAATACCCTTAGAGATAAAGTGTTTGCAATGGTCCCATCCGTCCATCTTATGAAAATTCTAACCAATAAATCCTTCTTCAGAAAACTCATATATGGGCATCTTATGGGCAGGATAGGGAGGAGGTAAAATTCTGCTTTCTAGAAGCAATTTTCCCTGTATCACTATATTCAATCAAAAGTATATCGCCCCATTTTTCTTCCCTTTGCAACCATACAAGTATAAGCCCTACTAGTTAGTTAATTATACTCAACTCAACATAACTCCAACCCTTCTCATTGTCCCTCACATTGGCTTCTACTCTCCTGCTGTCTTAGTCTGTTTGTGCAACTATAACAAAATACTTGAGACTGAGTATTATTTCTTACAGGGTGGGACGTTCAAAATCATGGTGCCAGCACCACTGACGAGGCCTTCCTTGTGGTGTGTTCTCACACATGGCAGAAGGGGCAACCTGCGATGTCTTCACCTGGCAGGTAGGTGGAAGGGCAGAAGAGGAGGGAGGCAGCTCCCTCGCATCTGCTTCATAATGACACTCAGCCCATCCAGGACTGCTCCACATTGCGATTCCTGTGTGTGCAGAGACACCCCAAGTCTTGCTCGGTTGCCCTGGCTAGAAGGTAGTGGCCCAAACCACTTCAGAGCAACTTCCAAATCC
The DNA here is from genome assembly GCA_963573935.1 of Arctocebus calabarensis. Taxonomy (NCBI): domain Eukaryota; kingdom Metazoa; phylum Chordata; class Mammalia; order Primates; family Lorisidae; genus Arctocebus; species Arctocebus calabarensis. Next base: position 7,414 of record CAUYON010057289.1, read on the forward strand.
TGGGCTCAAGTGATCCTCCTGCCTCAGCCTCCCAAGTAGCTGGGACTTCAAGTACTTACATCATGTCCCGGTCATTTTTTTCATTTTAGTAGAGACAGGGTCTCTTCTCTTGCTCAGGCTGGTCTAGAACTACTAAGTTCAAGCCATCCTCCTGACTTTCACACATGGATTACTGGTATGAGCCACCTTGATTGGTGTACCTGGCCTTGATTATGTTTCAATATATGAATCTAGGGAGACACATCAGACCAGCAAAAATCTCATCACCTTACCCTCGTCCTTTAATGTAGACTTCCACCACTTGAGAACAGCCCTCCTGCTTACTAACGCCACTGGGCAGGTTATTGAACCATTCCAAGCATAGGTCTTTTCACTTATAAAGTGGGAATAATCCTATTTAACTTTAAAACATAAAAAATAACTTTTAAAAGATTAAAGCCCATTAACCAGTATGTAGCACTTGAATGATGGTCATTACATAAGTTCATATACAAAATATGTGAAGTATTTTAAATCTAAGCATAATTTTTTAAAATGCCTCTTATAAACAGATACCATTTCAGAAAGAAAATGACAGAGGAAGAGCCAGAAAACTGGTAAATTGTTGATTCAATACTAAATGTAAAGAGAAAATGAATATTATGGCATGAAATAGCTGATATTTCTAAATGAGAAAAATAATTGGTAAAATATCTCACCTTGAAAACCCTTTCAGGGGATGATTCTTAGAAAAAAATCAACACAGCTGATACTGGGATTTGTTTCTGACCACACTTACAATACCAAATGTGTAGGGTTTCTTCACCATGATAATCAATTCTCCAACTTTTCAGATACCAACTAGGTATCTAACTGTTCAATTCAATTCTGGAACTAACTAACCAGAGTTAGCAACAGACCCTACCAAGTAAAGGCTCATTCCCACAAGCTTGTTCCCACTTTAGATAGCTATTATAAGTCCTGGGCCTCCCATATGTCTCACTGATGGGCTATAAATTTAAGATTACCATGATCCCCTTTCCCAGGTTCAACAATAAGTTAAGATAACTCCAACTCGGAAGCTCTCTAAACCCCCATTATTTAGCAGTTTTACAAAGGTTCCATTTGTAGATGTTAGATCAACAGTGAGGATCCCCAGCCCCTCCTGGGGTACAAAGGGGGGCACCCCAAGCAGCTGTTACACCTGAGGGAGGAGGAACACCCAAACCAACCTACCAGTCTGAACTGAGTGGTTCAACTGCAAGAGAATACAGAGGATTCCTTACCCCACAGACCAAATAAGGTCCAGGAGATGACCTAGAGCAACCTTAAGGCTAATTATCAGGTTAACAGCTTAAATCTACATTGAGGTTTACCGTGAAAATGGGCTTTCAGAGAGGATCATGTAAGGTTGCATGCACAGTAAAACTCAGGTCATGTAACACTGAATGGTCCATCAAAGTGGTTTCATGGATAAATGAATAAAATGTGGTATATGTATACCATAGAATAGTATTCGGCCATAAGAAAAGATGGTTACCTAGTATCTTTCATAACAACCCAGATGAAACTGGAGACCATTCTCCTAAGTATAGCAAAAATGGGAAAATAAGCACATGTACTCAGTATTCAATCAGAACTAGTGGCTTATAAGTTCATATGGAAACAAAACTCAGTGAAATTTAAGTAGGGAGGAGGTAGAGAAAGGATAAGAATCGGGCAAATTCTCACCTAGCTTAGAGAATGGTATGCTTAGATACATTGCATCCTTCCAGGGACAAGGACACACACATGACTCTGACCTTCTCCGCACAAAAGCAAACTGTAACCAAATTATGTGTGCCTCCCTAATAATCTGAAATTAAGAAAAAAAAAAAAGGGTTCCATGGTAACCTCTGAACCATGAGGAGGGCCCAATCCAGACACTAAACACAAGACAAGACCCCAGATCATAACCAATGCCTATTTGTTTTTCAAGAGACCCATTTGTCATTCGTGGCAGATGTATCTTGCTCTTGCTCTGTGAGCCCATCTCATCCTTCAGTAAACTTTGCTTCACGCTTGCCTTGTTTTTAGTGGCTCCAGTTGTTCTTTGGTCAAGGGCACACCAAGAACCGAGAATATGATTACCAAACCCCAACATCGGCATGCAGATTAAAACATTAACCATTTATGATTAATCTCTAGCCTCTCCTCCCCAGAGGTCAGAGGATGGGGCTAAAGGTTTCAACTCCCCTGATCGCCTGGGAGGTTCTGCTGTGACCCAGCCAACCCAGGTATATTGAAGGGGGCTTATTATGAATAACTAAAGACACTGTTCTTCCAAGTGTTTTAGAAGTTCTGTGCCAGAAACCAGAGATAAGATCCGAATATACATTTCTTGATATATGAAAATATCACAATTGAATCAAGTCCTGTCACATTATTCTAATCTTTTAGAGGAAAATGAAAGATTAGGTACAATTAGCGATGAGCATCCCTTTAATTCTGATCCTAGAGCTTACTCAGCCACAAATCAGAAGGTAAAATCTACCAGCACACAACGGTCGTGGAGATACAAATTTAACTAGAAAGCTGCAGCCACAGGATGGTTGATAATAAGTAAATCAGAAGTTAAAATGTCAATTCCTAAAGCTAAAGGAATACCTCCTAAAGTATATACCTTTACCTCCTAAAGTAATACCTTCACTTTGTTACCTCCCAAAATTTCACTGTCATTCGCTACTCACAGACAGATCTATTTTTGCTAAGATGACAAATTATTACTGTTGGTCAGAAACCTTTCTGCCTTCTACAGTGCTGGTTTAGGTACAATCCTGCATCAGGAAACTCCCCAGCTTATAAAAGGGAACTCACACAAAAGAAAAGCAAATACTCGTTGTCAAATCTACCTAGAATATGTTCACTAAAATCAGCAGCAAAAAGATAGCACATCATTAATATTAAATTAGAAATTTTCACTCCAGAATTCTCTCCCTTCTCACCTACACTCTATATAGAAAAAGACTACTTCTCTGCTCCCAAGTTCAAGACAATGGGAGGAAAGACTTGGACTTTGGGTCATGTTCCTTGGAAAGTGGCACACGGTCTGAAATAAACACAGGAATAAGATGATCTCAGGAGAAAGATGATCTAGCTGTGCAGGATCATTTTTAGAGCTCTTGCAAGTTGTAGGTTCCTTAAAACAGGGGTTTATTATATAAAAGTTCATGTCAAGTTTGAAAATATAGGAAATAATTAACAGTGACATATTATAATCTCATAGCATATGTCCAACCTGTCACATGTACAAGCAGAATGACTATCCAGAGTATACTTTTCAGGTGTGTCTAACCTTTCTTTTTTCTCTGCTGCATATTTGAAAAATAAGTAAGAATTGTCTGGCACCACAAGGTAAACACACAAACACTAACAAAAGCTAATTAGCAAATAAAAAGGTCTAGGTCATGCATATGTTTCACAATGTCTGACAACAGATAAGCAAAAAAGGTCATTGGAAAATCAGCATGTGACCCACAGGTTACCAGTTGGACATCGCTTTAAGGTTCCTTCACAAAAGAAAATGGAGTTGCGATCGCTTCCCATCATACACAGGTGAATATGGTGAATGCTCAGAGTGCTTTTCAACTCCCTGGGAAACACCACACACCTGTGAAGCACATCAGCACTGTCTGAAAACAGAACAGTCAGGCTCACAATGTTGTGAGCCTTCTAAAATGAGAAGCAGCTGGCAGGAAGCGGAGTTTCAAATGCTAAAATATAAAGAGATAATCTTTCAGAGGCAGAACAAACTTCCACATTTCTTCAAATCTCAGCTCGAAATGGCCACTTGGTTGTGTTTTGATCTTCTCAAAGCCAATCTGTGGATTGTAAACTGAAGTTTAATATCCATGCTTTGCTGTACAAGCAGCCCACCTTCATTTTTCAAGAATTTTCATTTCTTTCTTCCATTTGCAACTTCTCAAAACAATATCGAAATACTTCTTACTCAAACCAGGAGCTCATAAAACGAGTTCAACTTTCCCCCACAATACCCAGAATGCTATATGCAGCTGGATTAAAATTAACCTCCCATCTCTTAAGTCAAACTTTTCCATCAGTTGAGACACTTAGGTACCAGCATATCCAGCAGCAAATCCACATCGAAGGGTAAAGGAAATAAGTTTTGCTCTAACAAAACTTAAGAAAAAGGCACCTGCATCCTTCACTCTCATTGAGCTGGCAGGGAACTAGAAGAGTCCCAGTCCCACCCCTCTTAGTAACGAGGAAACAGATTCGCAGGGCGCCCAGCTTGTTACTCCCAAGCTGAAACAAGAACCTGACGTCTACCCCTAGTTCAGTTTTGACTAATACACACACACACACCTTGATTTCGCCTGAATTTCCTCCTTTGGTTTGATAAAAAGTGAAAGTACTAGTGGACTAATTTTATAAGAAACCACTGAACATTGTAGTGAACAACTGGTTTAACAACTGACTGATTTAATTTGAGGGTTAGAGAAAAGAATGCTTCAAAGGACACCAGACTGAACCAAAGCTGGGCACATTCTTGGGGCCTGGGAGTAAGGGAGTGAGTTTAGGGAAAGAAAAAAATACCTATAACTGTGGGAAAGGCCTGTATTTAAGGAGTGGGCAGATGAGTAACATTAATTGCTACTCTGGGTCTCTTACCCAAAGTACTTTAGGGCTGGTTCTTCAAGTGTTTAAAAAAAGGGACTAGACAAGCTCTAACTGCACACAGCACATTTTCTTGTTTTATGTGAGTGTGCATACACACACACACATGTGCCACATAGAAACGTGTATTTGTGCCTTGGCCTCACACTGGTCACCCCAGATTAGCTCCTGGTCCTGATTCATTCCTATTCAAAGAGAACAGATCATGCAGACTGTCAGCAGCATCAGAAGGCAGAGAAGGTGGCAGGACATCTCTGATGTTTCCCAGTCGCACTGGTCCAGTTTATAGGAGGCAGCTGCTTGTCTGGGCGCCAGTTGAGAGCAACCTGAGGGTGTGCCTGAGTTGTTCCCTTTAGCATGGATATGGATTTTTTCCTTTACCATTCAAAGGAGTAGTCTTTATCTGGAGCTGCCATATCAGCTCTCACTCTCAGCACTCAATGAAACCTTGTGTCTATACATTACAGGCGCTGGTCAGAATGGATGGCTTTTGTTTTCTTTTTTCATCCTCCTGTATCTCTCCAGCAGATTTGCCATGGTTAACTTTATGGAGAATTTTGAAGTTATTAATAAATTAGGCCAGAAAGGACAGGTGGAGTCTGCCTCTAGCATATTCCAGGAGGTAAAAACAACATATATCACTCTTTTTATGGAAGCCAGAGATTCGCATATCACCTTCAGGTTTCCCATATTAAACAGCAGTCTGAGCAATAAAAATGTGTCAAACCATGGACTGAGGAACATGTGTATTTTTCTCCTTTACGTTACACTTAAATATGTATACTACACACTTTGGAAGTTCATTCATGTACCACAAAAAAAAAAAAAAAGAAAGAAAGAAAGAAAACATCTCAAGTGTCATGAATAGAAAGCATCAACTTTTAGAAACACTGAACTAATCAAATTTTAAAGTGTACTGAGGAGCACGCGTGACAGACTTTAATAGAACAAAATGTGATGTTAGATAATGTTCACTAGAAAAGCTTGGGCCAAACTAGGCAGACATTTGATGTGGCATAAAAACAAGAAGCAGTGAAAGGTGGAGAATAAAATGAAAGAAATGCACAGGAAAAATTCGTCTGTCAGGCTAAATTGGACCTGTTGGAGGCAAGAGGGCTGGATTTGAGAAGGCCAGGACTCCATGTACACGATAGCCATGTCAGAAAGGGACTAAGGATAAAGAGTTACATTATTGTAGGAAAATACACAACAACTGCAAAGGAAAAGGAAGCTAAAGGAGAAAAAAATCAGACAACTGCAGATTTTTGAGCATAGGTGACTGCCAAGGTCATTAGCAGATGACGTGGGGAGTTGAGTTTTATTTTTCCTTCAGACAGAGTCTCATTATGTCTCCCTGGGTAGAGTGCTGTGGCTTCACAGCTCACAGCAACCTCAAACTCTTGGGCTTAAGTGATTCTCTTGCTTCAGCCTCCTGAATAGCAGGGACTACAGGCTGAAATAAGACTTTCAAATGAAAATATCCACGAGTCATTTAGTGGAGTTCAAGTGCTTTTATGAGAGGACAGAACTGACAATATTAATTTAGGAGTTGTGGGTGGAGGGTTTACAGATAAATTCATGAAATGGATATATACCCCAAGATGAAAAGCCAGAAAAACACAGTATAATTCTGTTTGGAAATCTACATGGAATCAGCAGAGAAGGAGGTCATTTACGAATACGTCCTCTCCAAAAAAAACTACTCCACAACAGGTTCCTTGGTGAGAAAGGTTGAAGATGTTAAAAAACTCCCCAGATCTCAAACTCAACCAGATCCGTGAAATATGGATCTCTGGTATTAATATTTTTACCAGATTAAGAATCTGAGATATATGAAAATATCTATGCATGAAAATTTCAATTCAAATCTCTTAATCCTACAGAATATTGGAAAAGACAAAGAGCAACACAATTTTCTAGATAATTTTCTTTTTTTTTGAGACAGAGCCTCAAGCTGTCACCCTGGATAGAGTGCCGTAGCATTACAGCTCACAGCAACCTCCAATTCCTGGGCTCAAGCGAGTCTCTTGCCTCTGCCTCCCAAGTAGCTGGGCCTACAGGCGCCTGCCACAACACCCAGCCATTTTTTGGTTGCAGCCATCATTGTTGTTTGGCAGGCCGGGGCTGGATTAGAACCTGCCAGCTCAGGTGTACGTGGCTGGCACCTTAGCCCACTGAGCCACAGGCACCAAGCCTTCTAGACCGTAAGTGAAATTAAGTATAAGAAAATACTAATATTCATACCCAGCCCTGGCCAAAAACCACAAAAAAAAAAGAATATACTAATAATGATTTTTGAGTAGGATTTCCAATATTTTATCTGCACATTTCAGTTTTATGATGACTTTTTAAAATTTTATTCACCATTTTAATTGTTTCAGTTAAAGGGTCATGCAAAGTATCTAGTTTCATTAAGTTTTAGTGAGACAAAAATGTTTGTCTATGTGAATGCTGCCAAATTTTCTTTCTCAATTGTCAATGCTTCATGCTTCTAAAACTGTAGGACCTAGTAAGATTTTTTTCTTTATGTATTTGTTTTATTTATATGTATTTGGATATTGTCCATACTGAATGCTTTCAGAGATATTTTTAAGAAATCTTAATAACTCATTATTTGCAAAGTTCTAAAAATCAAATATAAAAAAAAACTAACAAAAGAGTGTAAACAATTTTTTAGATTCTTTAAGGGTTTTTTTTTTTCTTGATTTTTTCTTGATTTCAAGATGCTTTGCATGTAAATTTTCCTGCTAAAAATACAATTTTTAGGAAAAGTATACCTTTGTTGCCACATATCTAATGATCTAGATTCATATTAAATGCTTTAAAAAAAAATAGTTAAATTTAAATATCAAGGTTTTCCATTTGCAATTCTAAGATACAGATAAAATTGTTTTTAGAATAGTCCCATTCCCAGCTCAGCGCCTGTGGCTCAGCGGGCTAGGGTGCCAGCCACTTACACCTGAACTGGCGGGTTCGAATCCAGCCTGGGCCTGCCAAACAACAATGACGGCTGCAAGCAAAAAATGGCCGGGCGTTGTGGCAGGCACCTGTAGTCCCAGCTACTTGGGAGGCGGAGGCAAGAGACTTGCTTGAGCCCAGGAATTGAAGATTGCTGCGAGCTGTGATGCCACAGTACTCTATCCAGGGTGACAGCTTGAGGCTCTGTCTCAAAAAAAAAAAAAGTCCCATTCCCAAAAGGACCAAAAATAACCAGACATTCTATTTTTATTTTTATACTTCTGAAACATACTCTTTATGTGTAAAACTGAAGGAATTTCTCGTTAGTTAATACTGAATGTTAATCTAGGGGTAAAAATAAACACATTTCTACATTGTCATAAAGAGAAAAGAGGAACTGTATAGAATTGGGATGTAAAAATAGCAAAAAAAAAAAAGCCTAAACCTAATGAACACGATACAGGTAATTGTCTTCTGAATGACTAAGTTTTGCCATCATTCACAAGCTAAACTGTCCATCTTTCACTTTTCCGTACATGGATTGGTAGCTTATATATCCCCAGTGACCTTTAAAAAGAGCAGATTTGATTAGTTCAGTTGAGTATTTTCTTTTGTTCACCAAGGATAAGCTCTCCCTCTGCTTACCGGAGCCTCAACACGCTGCATCTCAGCTTTTGTTCCTGATACTCCTGGACTCAACCTGGTTATTTCCTTCCCTCTAAGCCTACCCATCCTTCCTTCAATATCGCATCTTCCATGAGGCCTTTCTAAACTGTCAAAGTTTTTTCCTTTCCCTCTATTTCTTGGCTGAGACAGAGTAGCCTTCTATCACACTGCATGGAGTGCAGTGGCATCATCTTAGCTCAGCACAACCTCAAACTCTTGAGCTCAAACCATCCTCCTGAGTAGCTGGGACTACATGCACCTGTCACAGTGCCTGCTTACTTTTTCTATTTTTAGTAGAGACAAGGACTTGCTCTTACTCAGGATGGTCTCGAACTCTTGACCTCAAGCAATCTTCCCTACTTCCCAGCGTCTAGGATTATAAACCTGAGCCAAGCATGGTTTGGCCAGACTTTTTCCTCTCTCTTATTTTTAGTAGAATCTCAAAACCACAGCCAATGGGAAAGTGGAAGAGAGGCACCACTCCTGTGCTATGTTTTTTGTTTTATGTTCATCCTAGCAATCACATTTAATGACAACGCAAACGTTACCAGGAGTCTGGTAGCTGGTCTCTTGCTGAGAAATAAAAGAATTAACATTTCTTGTGTATTGACTATGTACAGGTGCTTTCTACATATCATAATCAATCCACACATAGATGTCCCCTAAGGACATTGTTGTGTTGTGACTTACTAAGTACCTCATTACAAATGAGAAGGGGGGGCAAGATGCCTTGATCTACTGTGGGAGAGAAAGGGTCACATACTCCTAAATCATCACTGTCAGTAAATTTTCTCAAACTTCAATCGGTCAGTATAAGATTATACCACACAACAAACCACAAACCGGTAATGTGAAATAGATATTACAGCCTAAGGATGTCCAGAGGGCCTGACGCTTAGACGTTCTCTGTCACCCTAAGGATGTGTTTTTGTGATGTTAAGAATAAACATTATACATCTGTCTTAAAATTCTGCCAGACCAAAATATTTGCCACACCCTCCTATGTGGCACCTATCAAAAATCTGGGAGAAATAACAGATACAGGACAGTTGTTGGATGCATACGTGAGGAATGTGAACCATATCCCCGACTCTTACACTCCGGAAAGCAGTCTATTCAGTCCTCACAGTTTCTAACATTAAACTCACACTTCATTGTTCAGTCCTCAACTTCTCAAAACCAGACCTAAGAAATCGCCTTTAAAGTTGGCCACCACAACCGCTGTAAAGTGCTGAGGTTGGCAGCTATTTTACCTGGTGCTCCAGCAGTAACGCTGAGATAACTCTGAAGCTCAATCAAAGAAACCATGACACTACTCATTCTTATAGAGACATGTGTCCTTGGTCCTGATTTTCTACACGTAACTAAGTTGCTTAAAGTTATCTATAATTACAAGTTCCCTTTTATCCCATCTTAGGAGAGTTAAAACGTACATGAATTGAATAAATAAATGCTAAGCGTTTCTGATGTTTGTGTAACTTACTTATTATTTGTTTATTCTCTGTAATGCTGTGAAAGTAATCGCTCGAATATGCAAACCTGACTATTGCTCCCTGCGTAGAAATTTGTCCATGGCTGCTACTCAATCCAGAAAATAAAGTCCAAGTTCCTAAGTCAAATCAGCTTCGGTATTTGTAAGCGTACACAGAGCTCCTGTTTTGCTCACTTCCCTGCTCTCTAAAGAAAGTTCCACCTCTGGATGTATCAGAAGGTCAACTTCCAAAGAAAGGATCGGAGGAGAAAGGCTTGGGAGACCTTAAGTCAACTTAAAAAGATGGAAGGAAAAGAAGGGGGAGAACAGGGAAGAGAGGACAGCTGAATGTCAAGAAAATACTGAAGACTAATAGTCAGGGGAGCAATTTTGAGGTATTAGAAAATAAGAGGAATAGAAAATAGGAATTAGATGGGAGGAAGTGAGGATTTTAATGTTCTTTGAGAATTGCAAGTAAAGATCAGGACTGCTTAATGGTGTTTTGTTTTGTTTTTATTATTGGATGGGGCTTTTTAGAGATCTCACCATTAAAAATGACAAACAAATAAATAAGCAAACCTAGACAATGTGCAACCCTGGAACTCACTGGGATTATGAAAGTCAAATCCATAAACGTCGTTTTTATTTTGCCCCCTTATCTTCTCCTTAGTCCACCAAGTTCCTGCACTTGTGAAATATTGCTCTAAGAGCACTCATCACCCCCTTTCATACTAGGCTAAAGTCTACAGTTTCTTTAAAAGCAGCTTAAATAGTCATCCCACAGGAAGCCTTCCTTTCCAGCCCTCCCACAATTTCAGTTAAGATCTGATAGATGCAGACACAGGAAACAGCAGAAGCAGCACATGTCTGCTTATCGGTCTCCCCCGTACCCGCGCTCCATGAGGGCAAGTTGGTGAACAGCTGTAAAAGCAACAACCTCAAAAGAGAAAAACCACCTCCAGTGCCAAGAGTCAAACTGGATATAAAATTAAGCCTCTTCTTACAAACTACACTAACAGAAACAGATTCACAAGGAAGCTAAAGTCTCTTATACAAGAAAATGGGATTTAAACTACCAACAAGGCTTTGAAGATAGTAGGGTATATTTGAAACATCCAAAAAACTGTGATCTTACTTCCTAAGCAAATTCCCAAAGATGGTAATGTGAGGAAACAAGCCATTGACGACATAACTATCTGAAATTTATTACCTGAAATTCATCATAAACAGATTTCCAGAAAAGATTAGGTATGGTAGCAGGTATCCAAAATCCTTCCTAGAAACTGAGCCAAATTCCAAAGGAAAAATAGGGGAAAATCTCACAGAAAAGTGTACGTTGGTTGAAATCCAGTGGCGGATGATGAATCCCCGCTAGGTAACCATGTAAAAGAAAAAGATCTTTCTACTTAAGCTATCAGTCATTACAAAACTGAATAAACAAACTCCCAAGTTTCCAGAAATGACTGCAAAGCACACCGCAGAACTGAGCTATGAATAAAACCCCCACTGTTATCAGAAACCTACCTGCAGAACTTGGCAGCTGAAGCTGCCACTCAACTAGGCACTTTGAGCAGAAGCTGCCCCTGAACTGAGCACTCGGGATGGCATTTGCCTACAGAAGAGAAGAATGGCCTGTGCTCACTTCTTTCTTCAGACCTCCTGGGAGTAAATACAGATCAGTTGAGAGAGAATCTAGGCAATGTGGTACAGGTCTTCCATACAGAAGTACATGAAAACAGGCATTGACCATCAGGCCAGCAGGTCCCCACAGCCATGTAGATGCTGCCTCACCAAAGCAAGGAAAAGCCTCACTGGTTTTGTTTTGTATTTTTTAACTTGGAGATAATGCAGTTGAAATCAGTTTGCAGGAAGGAAGTTTTCCTTCCAACAGTAGTAAAGAAATAAAGAAAAGTTGAATGATAAGTCCCTCTAAATTAGAGGGGAAAGGGCAGCCATAAGCTTGGTGTTCTATGACCAGAATATGCCAGGGCTATGCTACTTTACTGAGAAAAATCCTGGCCACTCCAAATGGCAAAACTGCAATGGAATGTTTTCTAATCTGGTTTCTCCACTCCTGTAGCAGACTTTCCCCAAGTAGAAGTACACTCTTCTAAAGTAAAAGAGTGCTCTATATTTCTACCAATAATGTACGGCTAGCCACAGCAACATTAGATACCTAGAAAATGAGAAATCCAGCCCGATAATAGCAATTTCAAACAAGCAAACAAACTTTAAAAATCAACGTTCTCTATGAGTTATATGTATCTACCCACCCCCAGTCTTCTCAGGCTGTTACATAGCAATTTAACTACTGCATTCATTCACCTAAGTATCTCAAGTTCTAAAAATAAAAGGGGGAGGGGTGACCAAGAAGAGCCATGACCTGATGACCTGCTCCTGCCCTGTGAGGACACCCAGGGAGAAGCCGGCAAACTGACATAAGGAACTCAGTACCATTTGCATCATCCACAGGGTAATTCAACAATAAAAAAAAAAAAAGAGAGACAAGAGAAGACAACAATACACAAGACCAGGGAGGAAAAGAAGCCTAAGGAAAAAAGAAAACAAATAATGCAATCGTATTAACGTAAATGGTATCAGAAGCTGCAAAGATCAGATTCCACTATAAAAAACCTAGAGAATCTTTTTGAATTAGGTAAAAAAAAAAAAAAAGGAATGAAATAAATGAAACATTTCAAAAACACAAATGTCTAAAAGACAGGATTTTGAATGTTCCCCAAGTAATGATAAATGTTTGAGGTGATTAGATATGTTTATCTTCCTGACTTGATCATTACATATTGAATATATGTATTATAAATACCACTCTGTACCTACAAATATTTGAAATTACATGTTAGTTAATAAGTTTTTTTTAAAAAAAATTGATAAATAAGCTAGATGTGTGAATAACTAGTTTTGATTTACTTAATGTTTTTATTAAGAACTTTGGCTTTGGCTCGGCGCCTGTGGCTTAACAGGCTAAGGCGCCAGCCACATACACCTGAGCTGGCAGGTTCGAATCCAGCCTGGGCCTGCCAAACAACAATGACGGCTGCAACCAAAAAATGGCAGGGTGTTGTGGCGGGCGCCTGTAGTCCCAGCTTCTTGGGAGGCAGAGGCAAGAGACTTGCTTGAGCCCAGGAATTGAAGGTTGCTGTGAGCTGTGATGCCACAGGACTGTATCCAGGGTGACAGCTTAAGGCTCTATCTCAAAAAAAAAAAAAGGGAACTTTGGCTTTAAAAAAACTGTAGAATGTGCAAAGATATTAAAAGAAAACCTTTCTAAACTTTAGGAGAAAGATTTGAACAGATAAAAAGAGATCGTGATATACTAATAAAAATAATGAAAACTAACCAACTTTGTTACATCATGGTGAAACATTGTGCAGGAAAGAAAAGGGAAAATGAAGCTGGTCTTGGGGTTTTAAATGAGCACTGAAACAGACAGGAAACAAGGAGACAATTTCTATGGGAATTCTAGAAAAAAAAATTGTGAGCCAAGATGTCTACACTGAAACAACTTATTCACGTGTAATGGCAAAATAATCTCAAATATATCTCCTCAGATCTCTGCATATCACTCTTTTTCTTGAAAAAAGTACTAGAACAAAAGTATTTCAGTCAGCCAACATAGCAAAATATAGTTTTTAAAAATAGTCAAGTAGTGATATACAGGTAAAAGACTATCAATCAGGTGGAACATCACAGAATACTTACCCAAAACTAGCTCTGAAAATGGGAGCTTTGGTTATAGCCTCACACAATAAGGACTGGGGTGCGTGACTATTGATGTGGTTCAGTGGACTCATGAAACCATATTCTTAAAAACCAAAGTAATTTTTACCCACCTTTATAGGTAATTGGTCAGAACTAGGCTACATGGTCACCTCTAAATGCAGGTGATGCCAGAAAAGTATTTGTCATTTTCAGGCTCTACCACAGACAGATGGTCTCTGAGAGCAGGAAAGAAGGTCTGGAAATGACTCTTAAATAATCAACTAAGAATGTTGTGTTCACTATTATGTAAACATGTAATTAGCTATAAAGCTATTGTAAAGTCCTGTGAAACATTATGTGCCAATTCTTTTTTTTTTTCTTTTTTTTTGAGACAGAGCCTCAAGCTGTCACCCTGGATACAGTGCCATGGCATCACAGCTCACAGCAACCTCCAATTCCTGGGCTCAAGCAAGTCTCCTGCCTCCGCCTCCCAAGTAGCTGGGACTACAGGTGCCCGTCACAACGCCCGGCCATTTTTTGGTTGCAGCCGTCATTGTTGTTTGGCGGGCCCAGGCTGGATTCGAACCCGCCAGCTCAGGTGTACGTGGCTGGCGCCTTAGCCCATTGAGCCACAGGCATCAAGCCTATGTGCCAATTTTTTTAAAAAATATAAGGTATTTTAAAAATACATTACACCCAAGCTCAGCACCTGTGGCTCAACGGGCTAAGGTGCCAGCCACATATACCTGAGCTGGCGGGTTGGAATCCAGCCCGGGCCCACCAAACAACAATGACAGCTGCAACCAAAAAATGGCTGGGTGTTGTGGTGGGCACCTGTAGTCCCAGCTACTTGGGAGGCGAGGCAGGAGACTCGCTTGAGCCCAGGAATTAGAGGTTACTGTGAGCTGTGATGCCACAGAACTCTTTCCAGGGTGACAGCTTGAGGCTGTCTCAAAAAAAAAAAAAAATACATTACACACAGATAAAACTCAGGATATACCAACAAAAATCAATAAGGAGCTTGACAGGGGTGGAAGACTAGGGCAGTCATGGTAACAGCTGAAGACAATTATAGTGAAGCTGCCCTCCCTCCTCCTGCATTCTTTTTCTTTGTGGTAGGGAAACTTGGCTATGCTTAAATGCTAATCCTTGCATTTGGGAATCATTGACAGGGACAGACAGGTGTCATCCTGCGAGTTCAGCTTGTCCCTGAGTTCCCATCCCCACTCCGCTCCCCTTCTCCAGATGCACCTAAACTAAATGACCACTTCCCAAGTTCAGATATCGAGCTCACATGGTCAGTGTTATTCACAAATAGTACAAACAAGTGAGGGAGTCAAATGTGGAGTTGATGCCCTTTGCCAACCCCAAGGAGAGAAAGTATCAGGGAGAACAGTAGGCTGAGAAAAAGCCAGCTTAGCAAAACTCCCCGGTGTGGTGTGTAGAGAATGACAGAGTTCATTCACTGATAAAGGCAAACAAACTTACTAATACTACAAAAAGGCCCGATTTACAGGTTCTGACTGGACCAAAGGAAAAGGGAAGTGAGAGTTATTGAAAAGAATGTTCCAGCTTCAATTACAGATCTCATCCCATGGGAAAACAAGGAGACAACCAGTTGGCCTGATGCAGAACTACCTCAGGGAAGTACAGGACCTTTCTCACCTATTAAGAACTCTTTTCTGGTACTCACTCCCCACTTCAAAGCCCTACTTCTGTTTTCAAGTGAGAAAACTTAGAGACGGTACTGCAGACTCTGAAATCCACGCTCCTAACTCCACTCTCTCGGCCTCTGCCCGCCATCCTGTCCTGCCTGCCCATGCCCACAGAGCCCCCTTTCTACACTGGAAAGGAAGTTCTCCTCGCTAAACCTTCACTGAGATAGGGACTGAATGAGGAAGGCAAGAGGAGTCAAGTTTTAGTGGCGTCTGGGAGAGGACTTAGGAATTCTTTGTCCTGTTTTTTACTTTATGTCCAAAATTAGCTATTTCGTCCTATTCTTTGAAGGAAAGAGGACTTCTTTGTATTTCTTTTCAATTCTCTCTCTGCTCCCAACATACTTTCTGCTATGACTCATCTACCCTTGAAAAATAACACATCCAAACCTGAGGCTCATAACCATGTCAGTAAATGATTTATTCTCGTAAGACACAGAATTCAGATAACAAGGCCTTCTCGAACACTGGAAAATAAGAGCTACCCCTTTTCTCTCCAATCTTTTTACCACTGAAATGCTAGAAGAGAAACAGAAAAGGATTTGTCAGAGAAAATATTCAGGAATTCATCTAGAAGTCAGGTGGCAAGTTAGAATTGTTTCCTTGGGTCTATAATAGCCCTATTGTCCTCTGAGGAAAGGAAGGAAAAGAAAAAAAATACTGTGAATGTCCAGCTCTGCTCTGCCAGCCAAACCCTGTGCAGAGCTGTCCTCCTCCTTACCTTCCACCTGGAAGAAGGGGCAGTGCGTACATTCCTCTGGCACAGGGCCTTGGACTTGATACAGGGCCACCCGCCTGAGCCCAGAACTAGAACAAGAAATAGGGCACAAGAACCAGGGGCTCTTTCTTGAGCTTTTAAAGAAAGATTGATGGACCAAAATAGACATCATAAGAGGGTTTCAATCAAAAGGACTGAGCCAGAAAATCATTCCTGTTTGGAGAGGTCTTCCAGGACAGAAAGTTAGGAGGAGTCTGACATTATTCACTTTGGGGCCTGGGATATCCACACAGGGTTTCAGGGTATCTGGGAAGAATTATGGAAAGAGAATTCCAGCAGCAGCTGCAGCTCTAAATGTGGGCCCCAAGGAGTAGTCACAAGAGCCAAGGAGGAGCTGGAAGCACTTGACCCCAGAGACCACACCAAGCGCCCCTCTGTGCTTGCCTCCTGGCCTGGCACTCCCTCACTGCAGTGAAGCACTCTATTTTAAAGTGTGCTTGCTCTGGACAAAAAGGGACTGATCTCCTGGAGCCTCTGCTCTTTCTCCAGCAAGTAAGAGTCTATAGATGGGTGAGGAGCAGCTCCTCAGAGATGCTGCTCCTGCACAAAGCTGTCTGCACTGGCCATGGTTGTCTCATAGCCCTGGCCTACCTCTCACCCAGACTCATCACTGTTGCCAGGCAATGGAATCCCAGTGAAGTCCTACTGCTGCTGGACCAGCTCCTTGTCATTGTCCGTGATGCTGATGGTGGCATCTGTACCTAGGGGACTCCTGCAGCCGGGCCTGGGCCGGTGGGAGGACATAGAGTCCACATGAGGAGTAAGCTGAGGTTTTGAGCCTTTAGCTGCCAAGGCTATCTGGTCTGAGAGCAAGGTACCGGCCCCAGCTCTTACCTAAAAGGGGCTCTTTGAGCTTCCGAGTGGGGGAAAACCCTACTTGATTTTTTCACGCCTACACTTTCTTTTTTCTTTTCTTTTAGAGACAGAATTTCTCTTTGTCATCCTAGGTAAACTGCTGTAGCATCGTAGTGCACAGAAACCTCAAACTTCTGGGCTCAAATGATCCTCTTGCCTGAGCCTCCCAAGCAGGTGAGACTATAGGTGCTTGCCACAATGCCTGGGTATTTGGGGGTTGGGGGAGAGGACGAGGTCTCGCTCTTGCTCTTGAACTCCTGAGCTCACGTGATCCACTCACTTCGGCTGCACAGAGTGCTAGGATTACAGGCATGAGCCACTGCACCCAGCCTATACTTTCCTCTTGAGGCAACTCCCATGTGTCCATCAGGCACACAGTCCATGGCTATCGTCACCTGGATTTTCTGGGACAGGAGAGGAGGGATTGAGTGGGAAAGAGGATAGGAAACTGAATCTGCCTTCACAGAAAATGATCCATCAAGCCTGCAGTTTTGAAGGATCCAAACCCCAGCCCTCCAGAAAGCACACTGTTACCAGCTGGCTCCTGCTAAACAGAGTAAGTTTCTGGAAAAAAGAAATCACCCTTATTGAATAGTTGAAAGAGATCTATTTTTGCATCAGGAGCCTGACCTGAGGTTTATTTTTCTCCTTCCACTGTATAAAATCTCACAATGGGACTGTGCCAAGGGCAGCCCAAGAATCTGGCCTCATCCCTATCTAGCGAAGTCAGCACCTTCTTGAGTCCTTGTTTTCCCTGGAAACTTGTGCCACCTGCTTCTCAGTTTCTCACCACCGTCAGGAACAACTCTCCTTCTCTACTACCAAACAGAATAGGACCGGTGAGGGAAACACAAACAAGGGTTCAAGGCTAATGCAAGCATGCAGCCCACTTCTGCGCTTCTGCTGTCTGGCCTCCCTGCCTCCCCCACACAGCCAGCCCCTCCCACCTGCTGTCAACTTTCCTGGTGTTTCCACCTGGCCTGACTCCTGAATGACAATGTCAACCTCTGAGTGAGGAAAGAGGAGGGAGAGGGAGGCCTGGATGGTGAGCAGCTTGCTCCTGGGAACGCCACCCCGACCCTCCTGATGCTGACTTCCAGGTGACAGTGCCACTCCCTGAGCTTCCCCAGCATCTTCTCTTCAGTGCACGTGACCTTCCGGCTAGTCAACACCTGTTACGGTGATGACCCCTGGCAGGGTAGAGGGGCCCGTTAAGCAGGAAAGGCACATGTGGGACTCCCAGACTCTGTCCATGGGGCCAAGGATAGAACCTTCCACATACCCCTGAGGAGGACACGGCCACAGGAGGCGTGCCACTCTTCTCTGTCCCCCAAAGCCAAGGTCTGCCACTCTGCCTCTTGTCAGGCTGAACTCAGGGCACCCCACAGCCTCTCAGCCTGTCGCTGGGCCCTCACAGCAACCTTCTCTCACGCGTCTGCCCCTGGGCCGTGGGTGGGACAGGAAATGAAAGCTCTTCTTCTGAGACTGCAGTTCTTAAACATGAGTGGCACCAGCATCGCCTGGAAGGCACGTTCAGACAGACTGCAGCGTCCACTCCCAGAGTGTCAGACTCAGCAGGTCTAGGTGGGGCCCAGAATTCACATTTCCAGCAGGTTCCCAGATGATGCTGACACAGAGATTTGGAGAGCCCTTGGAGGACTGGGCTCTAAGGCAGACCCCGGCTGCTTTTGCCTTCCCATCCTCCTCCTCCTCCCAGTTTCTGAGCAGCCAAATTGGCAGAAAGTGACTCTGGGCACATCACCCCTCTCTGTGCTTGTTCTACCTTACTTTAGAACTTTAGAGAGTGATAAGACAGCTGCTCGCCACCCTCAGAGGCTGCTCTGTAGAGCAGTGAGAATGCATAGCTCTTAAGACGGATCTGGGTTCATGTCCTACCTCTGCCTCTTATAAGCTATGATCCCAGGAAGTTATTAACTTCTGGACCTCTGCTACCCCATCCACGAGATGGAGACAAAAATCCTACCTCCTACGCACTCACGCAAGTACTTTACCCCATGTGTAATGTCCAGCACATGCCTGATCATGTGAGTGGTTATGACTGGTGGAGGAACCTCTCCAGGAGATCCACTTCCCTGAGTCTTTTCTCCACCAAGTACTTACTCAACTATCCAACGGCCCCGCCTGGGTGGGGCTCGGCCCTCATGCCCCATCTTCAGTAGCTCCTGACTCCTGCGTTCATTGTTCTAATTACAGTCTCCATAGGTCTCTCTTCTAAACTATTCCAAGTCCCTTAAATTATTTCCTAGATAAAACCCTCTTTGCCAAATCCCCTTTCCACTCTCACATCCCAGTCCTCTCCCCAAAGCATAGCTAGGATCATGACACAACTCTGCTCCAAACTTCTAGGAACTTCAGACATACTCAGACTTTCTTACTATGAGTGAACTAGAGTGGGTGGCCCTGGAAGAGGGGAGTGGTGTGATCCCCTGCCCTCACCAGTCACATCTGCTGTTTTTTTGGTTTTTTCCAGAGACAGAAGCCAAAAGGCCTTTCCTCCTCCTAGTTCTCCAATTTGCATTTGCCTGCCTTCTCTAAATTCTCATAGTTATTTGTATTCTATCAACATTATCACAGCATTCCTCAAGTTAAAGAAAGAGTTATGTGCCACCCATTAAACTGGAAGTCTCTAAAGCCAGGACCCAGGTCACTTTCCTTTTTATATCGCCCAAAATTCAAACGCCATGGTATTAATCTACCTATGTTCTAGTGATTCCACAGCTACTTCGGAAAGTATCTTTAAATATTTTGGAAATTAAGAATGTTTTCTCAGCCTAGAAACCATTGTCTAGCTTGTTCTTTTTGCTCTCTTATTTTTATTTTCTCCTGCTCATGTTCTGCAGTCACATTCTGGAAGTTTGGACCAGGACAGAGCAGAGAATGGGCCTTCTGACTCCTGCACCACCCTCATGACAGCAAAGTCCATTTGAAGTCTGGCCTCTAGCACTCACTCTTAATGATCTGACAAACCCTGAGGGGTTTTTTTGTTGTTTGCTTGTTCTGTTATTCGAAATATTTCTCTAAGTCCCTTTTACCTTTCTAATAGCAGTGACTTAACCTTCTAGAAGAAATCTGCACGTTCCCAATCCCACAAACTCTCCAAGTTATCCACAGCCCAAATACTTTGTATCCACTGCTCAGCATAGCACTTTACATTTCTACAGTATTACATTATCTTTCTACAGTATGCAACAAATTTCAGATTACTTGTTCCTAAAGTTTGCTCACTTTAGAAGCACCTGGAGAGATTTTAAAGTTCCACTTCCCGTCACCAACACCACTATTTCTGTTGCCCTCCATGCCAATTACCTCAGGATGTATTGGGGATTGGGGAGAAGAAAAAGGCAACTGCGTAGTTTTTGAAAGACTCCCTTGCATTCCAACGTACAATAAGGTTTCAGAACCACTAGGTAGATTGTAATCATTTCCCCACTCCACCTGGTTAAAAACAGAAGTCTACATCCTTCTCTTTTTCTCAAAATCTACTGCTCTCTTTCTACGCTGTGATCCCGGCAGGGTTTAAAGTGAGGTCAGTACTGTGGAGCAGCCTTCTCCAAATCCAGTGCAGAAAGCATAAGGGGGGAGGAGTGTTATTCTTTAGGTGAGTCACACTAACATGCCCCATCATTGAAAAAGACAAAGCTAAGGGCACTAGTCACAGCACCACTGCCCTCTCAACCCCACGCAGCCTGCTCACCTCGGAGCCACTCCTCGGATCCAGAGAAAGCATTCCACTGGAGTCAACCGGACCTAGGTGAGCACCAGGAATGGTTGAGCAGGAAAGTGTAGGTGTCCAGAAGTGGAAACAATAACGAAGAAAAGCCTAGTGGACACAGGGAAAAGAGACCCCATGGAGAAGCGGTTATCACGGAGGTAAAGCCAAAGGGCAGAGGAGGTAAAGCCAAATCATACCAAAGGGCAGAAATTCCAGACAGGCCAGAAAAGATGTCCATTAGGTGGTAAAAGCTCCAGCTACTACCTAGGTCCAGAAACCCTTCCAAGAGGTCCCAGGGTGCCTACTGAATCTAGAAAAGTTCTGGGGGAGGCAGGATTTCCCCCGGCTTTCCGCAAACCTGCCATAAACCAAAGACGGCAGGGGAGCCCGCCCAGGGACTCAACTTCAATTACATTTCCTCCTCTTCTCCCAGGGGATTTTTTTTTAAACTGGAAAATACTTCAGGGGTCAAATCGCCAATTTTCTCATTCTATTAAAGGAAAGGACCCCGTCACACACTAAGTGGCAAAGCCAGAACACATCCA
Organism: Arctocebus calabarensis; assembly: GCA_963573935.1. Lineage (NCBI taxonomy): Eukaryota > Metazoa > Chordata > Mammalia > Primates > Lorisidae > Arctocebus > Arctocebus calabarensis. The sequence continues at coordinate 28,511 of CAUYON010057289.1, forward strand.
GGTATTTTAACTGCAAGTTAATTTTTGTCCACTGTACCACTTTCTCACTCTCTAATTCGTCTTCCGCCAGCCAGGTCAGAGAATAAATTCCTACCTCATTTAGAAAGCGCCTTTCCCAGAAAGACGCTTTTTTAAGGCCACTTGCTTTCTCATGGAGCGGTCCGGGTTCTTTAAAGAGACAGAAGAAAGAAAAGAAAACACGAACTTGGAAGAAATGATGGAAGAGAAAAGTAACCAGGGCGGCTGTTCAGTCCTCCCACCTTACAAATCTGCTGTCTTTTCAACGTGGGCACCCCGGCTCCGGGGCCAGCTTAGTTGTTCCCTATCTCTCAGTCTCGGAGGGGGTGTAAAACTCAGACCACGCTCAGACCTTTTCAATCAGAACCTCTCTAAGTGGAAAACCCAGGCGGCAGGATTTTTGCGGCTTCGCAGGTGATGCCGATGTGGGGGATCGCAGTTCTAACGGGCCGCGTGCTGGTTCGCCTCGCGCGCTCCAAGGCTCCCGGCTGCGGGGTCAGCGCCCTGAGCTGGGAACAGCTGAATGGGAGCGAGGGCATTACTTGGGCAGCATTGAAAAAAGAAAATTAAGCAGCCACCCGGTAGGGGAAAGAGTCATTTTTAAAATTTTAATATAAAGCCTGTAATTGTATTGGGTCAACCTTGATTTTTCTCTTTCGGCTTTGTTCCTCCTTTTCTGTTCCATGACATCATAGAGATAAAGCAGTAATGCTAACGGGCTCATGACTGTTCATTGTAAGAGGTGGATGCCACAGCTTTTTCGATAGTCCTTGGGGAACCCTCCCACTGAGAGAAACTGTGCTCCTTCCTACCATCTGCTTGCTAAGCTACCCAACTTTGTCTGTCGGTTCCTCCTTTCCACGTCCCCAGACCAGCCCTTTGATTAACCACGGTTATCTAAGGAGTCACCTGCAAGGAAGAGTCTAAGGAGGCTCTGTAAGAAACGCATTTATCTGGTTAGCACGTATCTACTAATACGGATGTCCAGCGGCCCTGAGGACTTTTTTTTTTTTTTTTTGCATATCTGTGGTGTTGAATATCAGGAAAAGTATGCATGGACCTGTTTTTGGCTAATCAGCTTTCGCTAGTGTATGTGTATTTAATGTGGAGCTCAAGACAACTCTTATTCTTCCCATGTGTGGCAGAGAAAATAAAAAGGTTGGTACAGGCCAGTACCACTTCAAAAAAGTATGGCTGGGGTGTTATCAGCTAGCTAGGACCTGAGCACTAGAAAAGGATTAGGAAGGCAGTTCACAGGCAAGAGGAAACACAGAGGTAAGAAACTATGTATGTTTGGGAGCCATGAAGTTACACTGGAACCCCTCGGGTACATAACTGAGCATTTCTCTCTGTTTCCAAGGAAGGAATTTGGACATATTTCAGATGTTCCTTTACAAATGAGTTGGGAGAGGCAGCAGGGTCTAATGAAGATAGCAGAATTTGAACTCAGATTCAAATCTTATCTCTGACACTAGTTGTCCATGGATAACCTCCCTTAGCCTCAGCTTGCTGACCTGTAAAGTAGGTATAATAATTTACCTTCCAGGGTTGCCTTAAAGATCAGTGTTCTTCTATACACCTGGTGTATTTAGTGGAAATAATGGACACTCAATAAATAATTGTGGTAAAAGGAATAATAATAGCACCTGTATTCCCATCAGCAGTTGTTATTGAAGTACAGAAACAGAAAAATAGCCCATATCTAAAACTGGAAATTCTCATTTCAGTTTTTAGTTTGTGAAAGTTTGACATGAGTAATATGCATAAGCATATAACTGAACCTTACAGTTATTATAAACAAAACTCACATAGGAAAGTTTAATTTTTAGTTTTAAGGTACTGAAGTGATATGGAAGGTTTAAGGTAACATTTTTCAGTTCTCTTATCAGTGAAACCAGTTGAATCAAATGGTCTCAGATTTTAAAAGCAATGAGAACAAAAATCTAATGTACTCAATACTAATATGAAGCCTATAGATCAGTAGTTCTCAACCTTCTTAATACCGTGACCCTTTAATACAGTTCCTGTATTGAGACCTACAGGTTGAGAACCGCTGTTGTAGATGATCTAATACTCGCCCACATAAGAGAAAAACTGAATTCAAAGGGAATGATGGACAGGGGAGAAGGGATGGAACTCAATTCAAGGTGGGGGCAGGGAATGACGGAGTGGGGAGGAGGGGGGATGGGTGTGCTCCCACTTAATGGGCACAATGTTAAGGGGTATGGCACATCCCTTGGGGATGGGACACAATTCTAAGAGGGACACTACCTAACAAATGCAAACATTGTAACCTAATTCTCTGTACCCTCAAACCAACCTGAAATAATAATTTTTTAAAAGCAAATGAGAAAACAGATTCTATAATGAATATAGTATACAGAATTGGAGAAATGAATATAAAATGAATAAACTAGAAATCAAAAGAGATTTATCACTGAATATGTGACAAAATAATTCATTTTGGGTGGTAGAGTTTTTAGTTAAGAAAGCAATAACCCAATACAACCTGGCAAAAAAGTGTATAAAAACTTTCTTCTTTGGGTTGTATTTCAGACAAATTACCAACAGATGCATAAATGGTTTTATAGATCGAAGAAAAATATTAAATAAGTTTTATGGCCCCTTGGGAATGTTTCTTGAACTCTCTGGACATCTATTTCCTCATCAATACAATTGGAATATAGTGACGCAAGGTGGTAGTTATGCATGTGGAATTAATGAGTGTGTAGAGACTACAAAGCCCTTAATGTGGTACCTGTCACTTTGTTGTTATTGGCTGTCATTTTTGTCTGTGTGGCTAGAATTAAAGTAATTATTTTTTTTTTTGAGACAGAGTCTCACTATGTCATCCTCAGTAGAGTGCTGTGGTGTCACAGCTCACAGCAACCTCAAAGTCTTGGGCCTAAGCAATTCTCATACCTTAGCCTCCCAAGTAGCTGGGACTACAGGTGCCCGCCACAACACCCTGCTTTTGTTGTTGTTGTTGTCATTGTTGTTTAGCAGGCCCCAATTCACCAGCCTCCGTGTATGTGGCCAGCACCCTAACCACTGAGCTATGGGCACTGAGCCAATTAAAGTAATTTAATAGAAGGATTTCAAGGGATATCAGAGAAAAATGATCTGGCTGATCTCCAATACCTGATTCTGCCACAGATTAAAGTTTCGGGTATGTCACAGGTTCCTGAGGTCCTCACTTATTTCCAGTTTATCAAGCAGGAATCACTAAACTTATAAAAGCACTACCAGGAGTCCTGGGTTTTAATCAAGCAGATGAGCTAAGCTGGGATGATGCTTCCATTAACCTCTTCTATGAAATTTTTTCTACAAATTTTGACCAGAAAGTTGTGTTATGAAGAGTTTTTAATTTCTAACATTGGGAGACTCTTTAAAATTATTAATAGCTACCAAATTAGCCTTGTCATAACTTTAAATATTAGAAGAGCATACAAGAAGTTGTTAAGGGGAAGAAGCAAACTAATGTAATAGAAGAGAGGCTGCCTGTGTGGGCACTCCTCCTAAGCAATAATCCCAGGAGACTTCTCAAAAGGCATGACAAGCCTTTCAGTTTGTTTTTTTTTTTTTTGGAGGGGGGGTTGTTTTGTTTTGCTTTTGAGTCAGAGTCTTACTATGTCGCCCTCGGCAGAGTGCTGTGGCATCACAGCTCATAGCAACCTCAAACTCTTGGGCTTAAGGGATTCTCCTGCCTCAGTTTCCCAAGCAGCCGGGACCACAAGTGCCCACCACAATGCCTGGCCATCTCTTTGTTGCAGTTGTTATTGCTATTTAGCTGGCCCAGGGCGGGTTTGAACCCCCCAGCCCGGGTGTATGTGGCCAGTGCCTTCCCTACCCACTGAGCTATAGGCACCACCCCAAGCCTTTCTGTTTTATACACTTATTCTCAAATATTTCATAAGCACATAGGGTTGGTCAATTGCTATAACAAGCAATCCCAGAAGTTCATTGACTATTACACTATAAGACTTAGTTATTTCTAATCAGCAGCTTTTGTCCAAGTAATGACAAAACTCCAGATACTTCTATAGTGACTCTGCTGTGTCCCTTCGAGTCCTCCTCTTGATGCTCTGCACTTAGCCAGACAACAAGAAAAATGACAGTGATCTTGGAAAACTGAGTACTTGATACTTACCCACCTCATCTCAGAATAGATACCACCACTCTGCCCCACGGTGCATTGGCAAGAACTAGTTACATGGCCCCACCTATATGCAAGAGAAGCTGGGGAGAGCGGCCAGGTTGTCATTCCCAGAAACAAATCTACACAACAGAAGAGGAGCAACTGATTCTCGGTTGCTCAAGTACCATCCCTGTCATAAGCACGTAGGGGTAGATCAATTTTAAAAATAGAAATTAAAAGTCCTCCCTTTAAGGAGGCTACAGTTTACTTCATTTATCCAAAAAAGCCCCCTCTTGATGTCTCCATGTGCTGAATTGCCTTTTATCAACTTGATATTAGCCTCAGCCCCATCTATACTGTGAAACTACATTTCCCAGAATTCTTTTTCAGTATCAGTCAAGATAGATTAGATTCTGCCAATGGGGTATTGACAGAGATTTTGAAGCTGTTTGCTTAGCAGCAGCTGTTTACAGGCAGATGAGATCATTGTTGGCAGCTCTGCTTGACTTTCAGCACCACTCTTAGGAATCACCTGCTATAAGCAGGCAGCTGAGATCACTAGCAGAAGTTTCCCGTGGCTCCAGCCTTCCGCCTGAGAAGAACTGACCTCAGTGCTCCATGCAACTACCATCATTGATAGTGGCTTGCCCACAGTTCTGCACTTCAAATTTAGTGAAAGGTGATCTTACAGACCTTCCCTCCCAGACCTCTTCCAATGCTCTGAACCAACTTCTTCCTACCCAAAATATTAATTTCTATTTCTTAACACAACCTGGACACAAGATGAAAAAATTCTGGGAATTTATTTAGTTGTTTAAAAAAAATATTTCCTAGTGCCTGATACATTCCAGGCCCTATACTTGATGCTAAAGAATACAGTGACAGCCAAATAGATAACCTTTAACTTTACTGTGCCTGTTTATAATCTACTCAGTGAGAAACACATTATGAAACATAGCACACCACTAAATGTATCCTCTGAAGTACTTTTAAACAAAATCGTGGGATGCTGAGAGTATATAGTATTCCAAAAGTCTCCATACTTAGGATAAATTAACAAAGTTATATTTTATATTTTTTAATTTTTTTTCTTTCAGATACCCTAAAAGAATGTTTCCATCAAAAACATATTGAAATAATAACACTCGTAGAGAACTGTGAAAGGTGGCAATGACCAGGCAATATGGCAAGTATATCACATACAACACTGTTGCCAAATTTACTGAGAAGTTCAAGAAAACTGAAAGTGTGTAGATCAAGAGAGAAGTGGATGTCCACAGACATCACCTGAAGAAGGCACAACTGCTAAGGTACTGGTAGCATTTTTAAGGAGTCCACAAAATAGTATCTGGTGATTATCTGATAAGCAGAGCACATACCCAGTGCATTATGAAAAATGAAGAATGGCATCTCTACAAATTGCAAATGGTATACCATCTTAATGAAGATGACCTAGATAAGAGGCTGGAATTTTGTGAATGGGTTCTAAATAAACTGGCAGAAGATATAAACTTCATAGCAGAGATCCTCTTTACTGATGAAGCCAATTTTTATGTCAACAGAGAAGTTGTGTTGAAAATAAGATGGAATTTCTCCATCTTCTTTTAAGAGAGATGGCATGATGTTAGCCTGTAGCATGCTTAAATAAAGGTCAGCAATAAAATTTGTGCCAAAAAAAAAAAACAGGCACAATAATTCTGTTGCCCTATATCCCTCATCACATCATCATTTTTCCAGCACATTGCATTTCTGGTAGACTCACCTACTTTGGGTGGCTGTCACTGCAGCAATGTAGGTTTTGGTGATTGACTTCTCCTGTACAACAGAAAGATTTCAAACAGTAAAGTAACAGTTGGAATAACTCCCACTAACACCGTCAAGTTAAAAAAGAAAAAAAAAAATCAATAATAATGCAATGTTCATAGTCAAAAGAAATTTAGCAGTCCTTAGAAATCTGACTAATTAAATGCCCTTAATGTTTCTGAATTATAATCATAACATGTCTCATGTAATATTTATCACATATAATAGGACAAAATAGTTCATCTTATTTATGGCTCAAGGATGTAAGTCATCACTGAAAGAAAAAAATAGTTGACTATAAATAGCTTTTTATATACTTACATAGTTGACTATAAGTAACTTTTATATACTTCAATATTGGAATTTTAGAATAAAATTCTAAAGAGGAGAGGAGGGACCAAGTAAAACAACAGATAACTGCTCTGAGTGATTCTTACTATAAAATGATAGTTTTACGTTGTCCATCAACATTAATTCCATTTATCAGTCAATAACTGAAATGCTTATTTTGTGTTTTGTAAACTAATATAGATTGGAGAACTGCCTCTGCTGTCCACTGCTCTGCCAAGGACCAGCCATTGCTCTAAGACCCAGATGGAGTATATTCCTGCAGCCCTGATACCTATGACCACTACAGAAGTCACCTCTCCTTTTACCACCACTGTGAGACCTGGGCAGAGCAATCTCCCACAGTGCCAGTCTCCATGGAGAGGGAGTTCCCCAGCCCCAACCCAAGCTTTCAACAGAGCTGGGGAATAACTCATCACTCCACATAAAGATCATCCAGCACCAACTTGGACTGTGACAATTATAGGAAAATAGAACTAATAGAACAGCTACTTTACAAGCTCTCTCCATGCACCTTCTTCCCTCCTGCCAGTCCAGACTCCCACAGTAAGACACAAAAACACCATATGAGGACTTTTCCTTGTCACTAAGTAGGAGAGTTTCCAGCAAAGAAGAACAAGTTTTCTGTAAACCTATCTGCCCTGAGCTAAGAAAATAGGATTCCAATGAGAAGAAATTAGCAAAACAATTCTGGAAACATGAGAAAAACAAGCTAGTTCTATACCCTCAAGGGATTACAATGGATCTACAGCAATGGACCCCAACTAGAAGGAAATAGTTGAAACATAAGAAATGAAATTCAGAATATGGATGGCAAATAGATGAATGTAATTAAAGAGAAAGTTGAAAAACAACATAAAGAAGCCAAAACTACTTTAGAACATCAATGAAAAAGTCATTAAAGAGTGAGACAATGTAAGAAAAAATGTAATTGAATTAGAAAATTAATCATTTAGAGAATTTCAAAATACTGCATAAAACTTCAACAACAGGCCAGAGAAAACAGAAAAAAAAAATTCAGAACTTTCAGACAAGGCTCTTAAACTAACCCAGCCAAAGATATAGAAAAAAGAATAAAGAAGAATGAACAATCACTCAGAGAAATATGGGACCATGTAAAACCAACCAATATATAAATTATAGGTATTCCTAAAGGGGAAGAAGAAAAAGCAAAAAGCATGGAAAATCTATTTGAAATAATTATTGAGAAAGACTACTCTAATATTATCAGAGATTCACATATCCAGATACAAGATGGTCATTGAACACCAGGAAAATTCATAGCAAATAGGATATCTCAAAGTCACCAACATAGCTAAAGTCAAAATGAAGAAGAAAATTCTTCAAGGAGCAGATGAAAGCAACAACTAACTAACCTACAAAGGAAAACCCAACAGGCTACTAGCAGACTTCTCAGTGGAGACCTTACAAGGCAAAAGGGATTGGGACGTCATTTTTAGTCTTCTTAAACAGAACAACTGCCAACTAAGAATTTTGTATCCTGCAAAATTAAGTTTTATAAAAGATAGAGAAATAAAGATTTTTCAAGACAAGAAAACACTAAGAGAATTTGTCACAACTAGATCTGCCCTACAGGAAATTCTCAGAATTGCATTATTCATGGGACAGCATAATAGATAACTATCAGGGCAAAAATACGCAGAAGTTAAAGGTCTTTTGGCGACTCGGCGCCTATAGCTCAACGGGCAAAGGCGCCAGCCATGTACACCTGAGCTGGCAGGTTCGAATCCAGCCCGGGCCAGCTAAACGACAATGACGGCTGCAAGCAAAAAATGGCTGGGCATTGTGGCGGGTGCCTGTAGTCTCAGCTACTTGGGAGGCGGAGGCAAGAGACTCGCTTGAGCCCAGGAATTGGAGGTTGCTGTGAGCTGTAATGCCACGGCACTCTACCCAGGGTAACAGCTTGAGGCTCTATCTCAAAATAAAAAAAAAAAGGCTTTTGGAACAAAAGAACAAGAGAGAAAACAGAACAATAAGGCACCATCCAACATGATAAGCACAATAGTATCCCCCATATCAGTATTAACACTGAATGTGAATCATCTTAATGCTGCATAGAAAGGACACAGACTGGCTAAATGGATGTATATACTATATCCAATAACCACATCTAACTTGCAAAGACTTTCACAGACTCAAAGTAAAGTCATGGAAAAGAATTACACAAAAAATGGAAACCAACAGTGAGCAGGCATAGACATATATGATAAAGTAGATTTTAAATCAATAATGGTTAAAAAAAAAAACAGACAGAATGGTCATTATATTATGGTAAAGGGAACAATTGAACAGGAAAACATAACAATCCTAAATATTCATGCACCTAACATGAGAGTTCCCAGATTTAAAAAGCAAATTCTAGTAGATCTAACCAAAGAAATAAACAGTAGCATAATAATTGCCAGGAACTTTGATATCCCCCTGAAAGAGCTGGACAGGTCTTTGAAGCAGAAAATGAATAAAGAAACAGTAGAAATAGGGCAGTGCCTGTGGCTCAAAGGAGTAGAGCACCAGCCCCATATGCTGGAGATGGTGGGTTCAAACTCAGCCCCTGCCAAAAACTGAAAAAAAAAAAAAAATAGAAACACTAGATTTAAATGGCACTCTAGAACAAATGAATGTAACAGACATCTACAGAACATTCTATCCCCAAAATATTGAATATGCATTCTTTTCATAGCACCTGAAACATTCTGCAAGGCTGATTGTAACTTACACCATAAAACAAGTCTCAGCAAAGTCAAAAATATTGAAATCATACCATGTATCATCTCAGACCAGAGTGGAATAAAACTAGAAATAAATTCCAAGAGAAACACTTAAGTCTTCACAAAATCATGAAAAATTAAACAACCTCTCAATGAATGACCCTTGAGTCAATATGAAATTAAAATGGAAATCAAGGTGCTTACTTCAGCAACACATATTCAAAGATGGAAATCAAAAGATTCAGTAAACTGAACAACAAAGTGGACAAAGCTATCAAAATCTATAAGATACTTAGCACTCCTAAGGGGAAAGTCCATAGCCTTAAAAGCCTACATCAAGAAGATAGAAAAATCACTAATTCCCAACCCCATGTCTTATCTCAAGGAACTAGAAAAGGAAGAGCAAGCCAAACCCAAAGCCATCAGACAAAAGAAATAACAAAGCTCAGAGCAAAACCAAATGAAATGGAAACCCAAATAAGGGGGGGGGGGGGAGTATCAACAAAACAAAACTTTGGTTCTTTGAAAAGACAGACAAAATTGATAGACAACTAGCCAGATTCACCAAAAGTAGAAGAGAAAGGACTCAAATAAGCTTAATAAGAAATTTAAAAAGGAGACGTCACAACTGATGCCACAGAAACACACAATGTCAGCCATGAACACTATAAAAACCTCTACTTACAAAAACTGAAAACCTAGAGTAAATGGAGAAATTCCTGGAAATGCATAATCTTCTAAACCTGAATCAAGAAGAAATATAAATAACAAGAAGCAAGATTGCAGCAGTAACAAATATCTCCCAACAAATATGAGTCCCAAAACAGATTCACAGAATCTGTGAATTGTCAAATCTCTGACAGTCAAATTGTACCAGACCTACACAGAAGAACTGACACCTACCCTACAGAAATTATTCCATAACATCAAGACGGAGGGAATCCTCCTTAACTCATTCTGTGAAGCCAGTATTACCTTAATACCAAATCTAGGAAAGGACATGGACACAACAAAAAAAGAAAAACACAAACCAATATTCCTTATGAACATAAGCAAAAATCCTCAACAAAATAGTAACAAACTGAATTCAACAGCACATCACAAAGATAATGCACCATGACCTATTGCGTATATCCCAGAGATGTAATGATGGTTTAACATGTCAAATCAATCGGTATGATTTACCACATAAACAGAAGCAAAAACAAAGACCATGTGGTCATCTCAATAGATGCAGAAAAAGCATTTTAAAAATCCAGCACCCTTTCCTGATCAAAACCCTCAATAAACTACACATAGAAGGGATATACCTCAAAATAATAAATGCTTTATGACAAACCCATAGCCAACATCACACTGAGTGGGGAAAAGTTGAAAGCATTCCCCCTAAGAACTGGGACAAGGCAAGAGTGCCCACTTCTATTCAACATAGTACTGGAAATCTTACCCAGAGTAACCAGGTGAGACAAAGAAATAAATGGCATCTAAACTGGGAAAGAGGAGGTCAAACTATCCCTCTTCACTGATGATAAGATATTGCATCTAGAAAACCCTAAAAACTCCACCATAAGAATCCTAGGAAAGGTAAATAAATTTGACAAAGTCTCAGATGTACACAAATCAGTAGCATTTCTATATTCTAGTTACAGTCAAGCTAAGAGTCAAAACAAGGACTCAATGCCATTTAAATAGCTATGAAGAAAATAAAACAACTTGGAATATACTTAACCATGGAGGTGAAAGATCTCTCATGGACAACTACAGAACATTGATGAAAGAAATCACAGATGACACAAACAAACAGAAAAGCAGTCCATGTTCATGGATTGGTAGAATCAACACCACTAAAATGTCCAGACTGCCCAAAGTGATTTACAGATTCAATGCAATCCCCAGTAAATATCAACACCACATTTCACAGATGAAGAAAAAATATAATTCTAAGTCTCATTTGGAACAAGAAAAGAGCTGAAATAGCCAAAGCAATCTTAAGCAAAAGGAACAAATCTGGAAGTATCACATTATCTGACTTCAAATTATACTACAAGGCTATAGTAAACAAAACAGCATGGTACTGGTATAAAAGTAGAAACATAGACCAATGAATGGAACAGAATAGAAAACTCAGAAATAAAACCCACAACCCACAACCAAATGACCTTCAACAAAGCAGGCAACAACATACACTGGGGAAAGGAAGCTCTATTTAATACATGGTGTTAGAAAAACTGGAAAGCTATATTCTGAAGGATTAAACTGGATCCCTATCACTTTCTATATAAAAAAATTATTACAAGGTAGATAAAACACTTTAAAAAATTTAAGTGTTTTAGAAGAAAATGTAGGAAAATTCCTTCTAGACATTGGCCTAGGCAAAAAAAAAAATTCATAACTAAGACCCCAAAGGTAAATATAGGAACAACAAAAATAAATAAATGGGACTTAAGTAAATTAAAAAGCTTTTGTACAGGAAAGGATGTAATCACCTAAGTAAACAGACAACCTACAGAATGGGAGAAAATATTTACAAACTATGCATACATAGTTTGACGAAGGACTATGGAGAACTAAAACTAAGGAAATCTTACATATTGTTGATGAGACTGCAAGTTAGTACAACCTCTGTGGAAAATAGAATGTAGATTCGTCAATGAAATAAATATAGACTTACCTCTTGATCGAACAATTCCGTCTACCCAAAGAAAGTCATTTTATCAGGACAACTCACAATTGCAAAGATATGGAATCAACCTAAATGCCCAT
>CAUYON010057290.1:0-10254 GCA_963573935.1 Arctocebus calabarensis
GAATACTATGCAGCCTTAAAGAAAGATGGAGACTTTACCTCTTTTGTGTTTACATGGATGGAGCTGGAACATATTCTTCTTAGCAAAGTATCTCAAGAATGGAAGAAAAAGTATCCAATGTACTCAGCCCTAATATGAAGGCTAAAACCCAATTATAGCACAGGAATACAGGGAAAAGGGAAAGGGAGGGGAGGGGAGGGGGAAGGACAGGTGGAGGGAGGGCAATTAGTGGGAACACACCTACGGTGCATCTTAGCAGGGTACTGGTGAAACTTATTAAAGGTAGAGTATCAATGTCTTTATATAATGATCAAGAAAATGCCATGAAAGCTATCTGTAATAGTACAATCAAAATATTTCTGAATGTATATGAAGCACATCGTGCCCTATGGATTGCACCAATGTACGCAATTATGATTCAATAAAACTATAAAAAAAATAAATAAAAATAAAAATACAAAAAACTGAGGCAAGAGGGTTCCTTGAACCCAAGAGTTGGAGGTTACTGTGGGCCATGATGTCGCCATGGCACTCTACCCAGGGCAACAGCTTGAGATTCTGTCTCAAAAAAAAAACAAATGGCCTTCTTTTAACTGAAATACCCAGGGGGTGACGGTGTTAACAAACTATTGACAGAGACACTAAGAATGGTCCTTCACTCTGGGGACAGGTCTTCATGCCTTTGGTTTTTGATTTAGCCAATAGTCGCTAAATTTTTAACCTTCACTGTTGTTGTTGTTTTTGAAGACAATCTCTGTCATCCCAGCTAGAATGCAGTGGCATCATCATAGCTCACAGGAACCTCAAACTCTTAGGCTCAAACAATCCTCCTGTCCTAGTCCCCACCTCCAATAGCTGGGACTACAAGCACACACCACCACGCCTGACTAATTTTCTCTATTTTGAGTAGAAACAGGGTCTCACTCTTGCTCAGGCTGGATTTTTAACGTTCTATTAGGGAAAATATATCAAACATATACAAAAGTAGAGGTAATAATAGCTCCTGTGGTCAGTCTTGTTTCCTCTTTACTCCAACTTGCTTTACGGGCTGATTTGAAGCAAAGGCCAGATTTTATCTGTTAACATCTGTAAATTTTACCTGCATATATTTCAGACTTCAATATGTACCTCTAAAAGATAAGAACTCTTTCTTTTTTTTTTTTTTTTTTTTTGGAGACAGAGCCTCAAGCTGTCACCCTGGATAGAGAGGCATGGCATCACAGCTCACAGCAACCTCCAATACCTGGGGTCCAGCGAGTCTCCTGCCTCTGCCTCCCAAGCAGCTGGGACTACAGGCACCTGCCACAACACCCGGCCATTTTTTGGTTGCAGCCGTCGTCGTTTGGCAGGCCCGGGCTGGATTCAAACCCGCCAGCTCAGGTGTACGTGGCTGGCGCCTTAGCCTGTTGAGCCACAGGCACCAAGCCAAGAACTCTTTCTTAAAAAGCAAGACAATACTATTACCACATCTCAAAATTTAATATATATATGAAAACAATACATACATATTTTATATATATACACACACGTACAGGTCAAACATCCCTAATGTGTAATGCTCCAAAATGCAAAAATTTTTGAGCTTTAACATGACACCCTAAGTAGAAAATTCCCACACCTGACCTCATGGGACAAGTCATAGCCAAAACTTTGTTTCATGCATAAAATTATTTTAAATATTGACTTGGCACCCGTAGCACAGTGGTTATGGGTGCCGGCCACATACACCGTGGCTCAAGGGTTCAAACCCAGCCCAGGCCAGCTGAAAAACAATGTAGCTGGGACTACAGGCACCTGCCAGGATGCCCAGCTAGATTTTTTCTTATTTTTTTGAGACAGAGTCTCACTTTGACCCCCTTAAAAGAGTACCCATGGCATCACAGCTTACAGCAACCTCAAACTCTTGGGCTCAAGCGATTCTCTTGCCTCAGCCACCCAAGTAGCTGGGACTACAGGTACCCACCACAACGCCCAGGTATTTTTTTTGTTGTAGTTGTCATTGCTGTTTAGCAGGTCCGGGCTGGGTTAGAACCCACCAGCTCCAGTGTATGTGGCTGGCACCCCAGCCAACGCCTGGCTATTTTTTAGAGACAGGGTCTTGCTCTTGCTCAGGCTGGTCTCTAACCCATGAGCTCAAGCAATCCACCGGTCTCAGATCCCACCAGAGTGCTAGGATTACAGGTGGGAGGCACCTAACCTGGCCTCAATTTTCTTACAATTTTATTTTTATACCTAATTTTTGCTTTTTTTTTTTTTTTTTTTTTTGAGACCAAGTCTCAAGCTGTCACCCTGGGTAGAGTGCTATGTTATCATAGCTCATAGCGACCTCCAACTTTTGGACTCAAGTGATCCTCTTGGCTCAGTTTTTCTATTTTTAGTAGAGATGGGAGTCTCAATTTGTGCTCAGGCTGGTGTCAAACTCATGAGCTCAAGCAATCCACCCACCTTGGCCTCCCGAGTATTAGGATTAAAGGCGTGAGCCACGGCACCCAGCCTTACAACTAATTTTTACATGATTTTTTTCAGATAGCAGTAAGAAAAGTGGAAGGAAGGAAATTAAGACCACTTATAATCCTACCTTTCAAAAGTAACTATTAACTATGTATTTTCTTAGGTGTTTGAAAATGAATATACATATGTAAAATATTTCTACCACAAATTAGATAATCATATATATAGTTTTATACCCTGCTTTTTAAATTCTTCACACATTCTTTGTATTTTTCCATGTCCTATAGGACACAGCCAGGATAGTTTGAAGGACTTGGCATGGGCATGACATCAGAGGACAAGAGTCAGAAAATGGCAGGTTTAAGAATCAAGGGCTGGCTAGGCGCCTGTGGCTCAAGGGGCTAAGGCGCCAGCCACATACACCTGAGCTGGCGGGTTCGAATCCAGCCCGGGCCTGCCAAACAACAATGACGGCTGCAAACAAAAACTGGCCAGGCATTGTGGCAGGCGCCTGGAGTCCCAGCTACTTGGGAGGTGGAGAAAAGAGACTCACTTGAGCCAAGGAATTGGAGGTTGCTGTGAGCTGTGATGTCACAGCACTCTACCCAGGGTGACAGCTTGAGGTTCTGTCTCAAAAAAAAAGAATCAAGGGCTATGGGGCAGCGCCTATGGCTCAAAGGAGTAGGGTGCTGGGTCCATATGCCAGAGGTGGCAGGTTCAAACCCGGCCCCCAGCCAAAAAAAAAAAAAAGAAAGAAAGAAGCAAAGGATATCAGAAGGCAGGAAAAAAACACAAAACTTGAGCTGTTTGACTCAGTAAAAGAAAATCAAGTGGAGAGAAAAGTGAATTGTGTCCTGCCCTGATGCTGACCTGACCTCTGAAAGTAAGATCTCTCTGCTTGTGTGTGCGCGGAAGTGCTGAGGGCCCTCCCAGCAAGTCATCAGCTTCCTTTTGAGTTTGGACCCTCCAGCAAACTGCTTCTCCCTCTCCACCTTGTCCTTTCTTCTTTGGAGCCCCTGGGCCTTTTCTCCTGGACCTGCAGAGCTAGAAGCATGGCTCACAGCCATCTAGTCTCCTGCCCTGGCAGCTCTGACCTAGGAGGAGCCCCATCCTCATCATATCTTTGTTTGATTACTTGTAGAGACTTAGTTTACTTAATTCCTTAAGAGACACCCCTTCCATGGCAACCAGCTGACAATCCACAGGCAAATCAATCTAAAATTTGGATCATTATTAGTGAGCCCACGTATCCCATGTTAGTCATAAAAATTTAATAGGAAATTCTGCTAAACACTTTGCTGACATACACACGCAAAAGAAATGAAAAAGAGCAGTTTTTCCCTTGGTGAACTCCAGTTGGTTCCTGGTAATCATTCATCATTTCCCAATGGTTACAAATATTTTTTTTTCTTTTTTTTTTTTGAGACAGAACCTCAAGTTGTCGCCCTGGATAGAGTGCTGTAGCACCACAGCTCACAGCAACTTTCAACTCCTGGGCTCAAGCGAGTCTCCTGCCTCCGCCTCCCAAGTAGCTGGGACTACTAGGGAGTACTTACATAGGTGCCTACCACAACGCCCGGCCATTTTTGGTTGCAGCCGTCATTGTTGTTTGGCAGGCCCGGGGTGGATTCGAACCCGCCAGCTCAGGTGTATGTGGCTGGCGCCTTAGCCCATTGAGCCACAGGCGCTGAGCCAATGGTTACAAATATTAAAAATCATTCTAGGCCTAAATATCAAAACCTAAAGAGGGAGGAAAACTACAGCAACAGTTGACATAATATCAGAGGCTTTATGGTGTTAGTTAGGGAGGAAGGGGCCCGGGTGGCAGGACTAGTACTGGATATGTTCAAACTTGTTTGCTTAAACTGGGATATTAATTATAGAGGAAAAGACTTAATTACTAAATAATTGTTTTTCCTCCATTAAAAGAAACCTAACATCTTATGAAGTCTTCCTATCTGAAGTTTTTTCCTATCTCTTTTAATGAACATAGATCCCAAAATTCTGAACAAAGATATTAGCATATCAAACTTTGTAAAATGGATGATACCGAGAAAGGATACCCGAGAAGGGTGAGGTCTGGGAGAACAGGTCTTGTCAAGGAGACCACAAGGATACACTTGCAGGGTCCTCTCCATGGTGACTCAGCTCTTGGAAATTTATAAACTTAACTTCCTAGAACTTGGAAATTTCCAAGTTCTGTGAAATCCTGTAGTTTTAGGGGCTGGAATAGCATCTCCTGCTTGATTCAAACTGGCCAATGAGGGCGGTACCTGTGGCTGAAGGAGTAGGGCGTCAGACCCATATGCCAGAGGTTGGGTTCAAATCCAGCCCTGACCAAAAACTGCAAAAAAAAAAAAAAAAAAAAGTAATAATAATAAATAAGTGTTTAAAAAAAAAAAAGGCCAATGAGAAGGGTACCTGAGGGGTGGAACTTTTTGACTGTCAATAAAAAGGGAAAGACCAAGCCAGTAGGGGGACAGTGGCCATTTGGAATTCTTATATGCCATAAGCTCCCAGCTGGTGAATAAAGCCCTTCCTCTTATAAACATGGTGTTTGGGTGCTCTTTCTCTCCGTTGGGCCTCATCTTCCTGCAACAGTACCACTAAGTTAGGTTTACTCTAGTCATGCAATAATGTTTGGATTAACATTAAAAACCAACCATCGTATTGCAGAATGAACGAGATAAATCATTCAATCACCTCAACAGATACTTAAAAAGGCATCTGGCTAGGCACCTGTGGCTCAACATACTAAGGCGCCAGCCAAGTATACCTGAGCTGGCAGGTTCGAATCCAGCCCAGGCCTGCCAAACAACAATGGTGGCTGCGACCAAAAAATGGCCAGGCGTTGTGGCGGGCGCCTGTAGTCCCAGCTACTTGGGAGGTGGAGGCAGGAGACTTGCTTGAGCCCAGGAATTGGAGGTTGCTGTGAGCTGTGATGCCACAGCACTCTATCCAGAGTGACAGCTTGAGGCTCTGTCTCAAAAAAAAAAAAAAAAGAAAAAAAGGCAACTGGCAAAATTCAACACTATTCATTATAAAAATTTAGTTAAGTAGGGAGAGAAAGGAAATTCCTTGATGTGGCTCAGCGCCTATAACATAGTGGTTAGGCGCCAGTCACATACACAGAGGCCGGTGGGTTTGAACCCAGACTGGGCCTGCTAAACCACAATGACAACTGTGACAAAAAATAGCCAGTGGAGTGGCGCCTGTGGCTCAGTGGGCGGGGCGCTGGCCCTATATACCAAGGATGGTGGGTTCAAACTCGGCCCCAGCCAAACTGCAACAAAAAATTAGCTGGGTGTTGTGGCGGGTGCCTGTAGTCCCAGCTATTGGGTGGCTGAGACAAGAGAATCGCTTGAGCCCAAGAATTTGAGATTGCTGCTGTGAGCCATAATGCCACCGCACTCTACCAATGGCGACAGAGTAAGACTCTGTCTCATTAAAAAAAGTAAAAAAGGAAAGAAAAGAAATTCCTTGATCTGTTAAAGGAAATCTACAAGAAAAAAATTAAAATCAGCAAAATCTTACAAAGTGGTCAACTTTGAAAGCCATCCCCCTAACCAAGAATGTAAACTATCAGAAATTCAACATGATTCTGCTACAGGAAGACGAGGTTCAACGGAGAGAAAGAGCACCCAAACACCACGTTTATAAGAGGAAGGGCTTTATTCACCAGCTGTGAGCTTACAGCATAGAAGAATTCAAAATGGTCACACTCCCCGACTGCCTTGGTCTTTCCCTTTTTATTGACAGTCAAAAAGTTCCAACCCATAGGTACCCTTCTTATTGGCCAGTTTGAATCAAGCGGGAGATGCTATTCCAGCCCCTATATATAGCACTACAAGATTTCACAGAACTTAGAAATTTCTGAGTTCCAGGAAATTAAGTTTACAAATTCCCAAGGGCTGAGTCACCATGGGGGGGGACCCTGCAAGGGTATCCTTGTGGTCTCCTTGAGAAGACCCGTTCTCCTAGACCTCACCCTTCTCTGGTATCTTCTCTCAATTCTAGATGTCCTAGCTAGTGAAATAAGTAAAGAACAAGATACAAAATGTATAAGGTTGGCTTGACGCCTGTGGCTCAACAGGCTAAGGTGCCAGTCACGTACACCTGAGCTGGCGGGTTTGAATGCAGCCCGGGCCCGCCAAACAACAATGACAGCTGCAACCAAAAAATGGCCGGGCGTTGTGGCAGGCGCCTGTAGTCCTGGCTACTTGGGACATGGAGGCAGGAGACTCGCTTGAGCCCAGGAATTGGAGGTTGCTATGAGCTGTGATGCCACAGCACTCTATCCAGGGTGACAGCTTGAGGCTCTGTCTCAAAAAAAAAAAAAAATGTAGAAGGTTTAGCAATAAGGAAATAAAATTGCCATCATTTACAGGAAACATAACTATGTTTCAAAAATGCAAAAGAATCACGAGATGCGAGATGAGATGCGTGGCTCATAGGAGGAAGAGCCCTTGAGCTCAGGTGACTAGCCAGAGCAAGAGCAAGAACAAGACCCCATCTCTAGCAAAAAGAGAGAAAAATTAGTTCAGTGTTGCGGCAGGCACCTGTAGTCCCAGCTACTTGGGAGGCTGAGGCCAAAGAATCACTTAAGCCCAAGAGTTTGACACTCTACCAAGGGCGATGACAAAATGAGACTATGTTGCAAAAAAAAAAAAAAGAAAGAAAAGAAAAAAGAATCTGAAATATAAATTATTAGAGTATTTATAGCAAGGTCAATACACAGAAATTAATTCTTCTTCTCTATACTCTCTGGTATAATAAAGGCTATATCTGGTCTTTAACCCTGGTTTCTGGTACAGAAATCAAATTTGGAATTTTCTCAGTGAAAAGATTATTTTTATTATGCTAATAAGGCAACTCACTTCTGGAGGACTGGTCACCAGGAAGACAGAGCTTGGGCTTTCAGAAGTCCTGCCTCTAGGCAAGGGAGAAAGGCTAGAGACTGAGTTCAATTCTGTGTCTATACTTAATGAATCAAGTCTGAAGACCTAAGCACTAATAAAAACTCCACCCTGAAGCTCAGTGGAGCTTCCTGGATGAACTCTTTAAAGTGACACTCCCTGATTCCACAGACAGGGAGCATAAAGTTCTTCTAGGACCTCCTGCTATGTGTATCCTGCAAATAAAACTATAATCATAAATGTGGCAACTTCTTGAGTTCTGTGAGTTATTCTAGGGAATGACTGATCCTGAGAAGGGTCAAAGGAACCCCCAAATTCATAGCCAGTTGATCAGAAGTACACAAATATCTGTGGGCAGGCTTACAGGGGCCAGAGTCAACAAACATGTGGAGTCTGATTATTAAACTGGAGTGCCTGGTGTCAGAACTGCATTGCAATACACCCTATTTGGCACAGAAATGCAACAACTTGCAATAAACATTTGGAAAATCATATTTTAAGGACCTCATTTAAAATCACCAAATGCTGTTCGGCGCAGTGGCTCACACGTGTAATCCTAGCACTTTGGGAGACTGAGGCAGAAGGATCCCTTGAGCCTAGGAGTCTGAGGTTGCAGTGATCGACGATCGTACCACTGCCCTCCAGCCTCGGCAACAGAACAAGACTCTGTCTGTAAACAAAATAAAAATAAAATAAAATCACCAAATACCTAGGAATAAGTCTAAGAAAAGATGTGTAAGATTTCTACACCGAAAACTTACAAAATATTGAAAGACACTAAGAAGACAAACAAATGGAGAGGTAACCGTGCTTATAGATTATAAAATTTATTATTAGAAAATGTTGGCTCGGTGCCTATGGCTCAAGTGGCTAAGGTGCCAGCCACATACACCTGAGCTGGCAGGTTTGAATCCAGCCCAGGCCCACCAAACAACAATGATGGCTGCAACCAAAAAAAAAAAAAAAATAGCCAGGCATTGTGGTGGGTGCCTGTAGTCCCAGCTACTTGGGAGGCGGAGGCAGTTGAATCGCTTGAGCCCAGGAGTTGGAGGTTGCTGTGAGCTATGATGCCACAGCACTCTACCTAGGGCGATAGCTTGAGGCTCTGTCTCAAAAAAGAAAAAAGAAAATGTCAAGTGTTGGCTCGGCGCCTGTGGCTCAACAGGCTAAGGCGCCAGCCACGTACATCTGAGCTGGCGGGTTCAAATCCAGTCCCAGCCCGCCAAACAACAATGACAGCTGAAAAATAGCCAGGCGTTGTGGCGGGAGCCTGTAGTCCCAGCTATTTGGGAGGCTGAGGCAAGAGATTCTCCTGAGCCCAAGAGTTTGAGATTGCTATGAGCTATGAAGCCACGGCACTCTACCATGGGCTCGGTGCCTGTAGATCAGTGGTTAGGGCGCTGGCCTAACATAGGTAGAGCTGATGGGTTCAAACCCAGTCTGGGCCTGCTAAATACAACAATGACAACTACAACAACAACAACAAATAGCCGGGCTTCGTGGCAGGCACCTGTCCCAGCTACTTGGGAGGCTAAGGCAAGAGAATCACTTAAGCCCAACAGTTTGAAGTTGCTATGATCTGTGATGTCACAGCATTCTACCAAGGGCCACATAGTAAGACTCTTGTCTCAAAATAAAAAATAGGGCTCGGTGCCTGTGGCTCAGTGGGCTAAGGTGCCAACCACATACACCTAAGTTGGAGGGTTCAAATCCAGCCCGGGCCCGCCAAACAACAATGACGGCTGCAACCAAAACAAAAATGGCTGGGTGTTGTGGTGGGCGCCTGTAGTACCAGCTACTTGGGAGGCGGAGGCAGGAGACTCGCTTGAACCCAGGAATTGGAGGTTGCTGTGAGCTATAATGCCATGACACTCTACCCTGGGCGACATTTTGAGGCTCTGTCTCAAAAAAATAAATAAATAAAATAAATAAAAAATAAATAAATAAATAAAATAAAAAATAGGCTCAGCGCCCGTAGCACAGTGTTTATGGCGCCAGCCACATACACCAAGGCTGGCAGGTTTGAAACCAGCCCGGGCCTGCTAAACAACAAGACAACTACAACAAAAAAATAGTCAGGGGTTGTGGCAGGTGCCTGTAATCCCAGCTACTTGGGAGGCTGAAGCAAGAGAATCACTTGAGCCCAAGAGTTTGAGGTTGGCTCGGTCCCTATGGCTCAAGCAGCTAAGGCACCAGACACATACACCTGAGCTGGCAGGTTGGAATCCAGCCTGGACCCACCAAACAACGATGGCTGCAACCAAAAAATAGCCGGGCGTTGTGGCAGGCACGTATAGTCCTAGCTTACTTGGGAGGCTGAGGCAGGAGAATCGCTTGAGCCCAGGACTTTGAGGTTGCTGTGAGCTGTGATGCCACAGCACTCTACCAAGGGCAATATAGTGAGACTCTGCCTAAAATAAATTTTAAAATAACCCAGCTACACGGGAGGCTGAGGCATGAGAATTGCCTAAGCCCAGGAGTTGGAGGTTGCTGTAAGCTGGGTGACGCCACGGCACTCTACTGAGGGCGATAAAGTGAGACTCTGTCTCTACAAAAAAAGAAAGAAAATGTCAAGTGTTGAGTTGATCTAAAGATTCAGTGCAATTCCATAAAATTCCCAGGTAAAAGGGTAAGAAAAGCTAAGATAATCTTCAAGAAGGACAAAGGACCTAACACTAACAGATGTCAAAGCTTACAAAGCTACTGCAATTCAGTGTGGTATTGGAGTAAGGAAAGACAGACAGACCCACTCATACAATCAGAGTTCAGTCAGAAAAGGAGTCTTCTCAATAAGTAGTACTGTAGTAGTCGGGTATGG
This sequence comes from Arctocebus calabarensis, assembly GCA_963573935.1. NCBI lineage: Eukaryota > Metazoa > Chordata > Mammalia > Primates > Lorisidae > Arctocebus > Arctocebus calabarensis. The sequence continues at coordinate 10,186 of CAUYON010057290.1, forward strand.
ATTTTTTTTTTTCTCTTTTCCTTTTTTTTTTTTTTTTTGCAACTTTTGGCCAGAGCTGGGCTTGAACCC
>CAUYON010057291.1:0-20647 GCA_963573935.1 Arctocebus calabarensis
AGAGATCAAACTTTCACTCTTCGCAGATGACATGATTGTATATCCGGAAAACAGCAGAGACTCTACTACAAAACTTTTAGAAGTGATCAAGGAATACAGCAATGTCTCAGGCTACAAAATCAACACCCATAAATCTGTAGCCTTTATATATACCAACAATAGCCAGGCCGGAAAAACAGTCAAGGACTCTATTCCTTTCACAGTAGCGCCAAGGAAGATGAAATATTTGGGAGTTTATCTAACAAAGAATGTGAAAGATCTCTATAAGGAGAACCATGTAACTTTAAGGAAAGAAATACCTGAAAATGTTAACAAATGGAAAAACATACCATGCTCATGGCTGGGAAGAATCAACATTGTTAAAATGTCTATATTACCCAAAGCAATATATAATTTTAATGCAATTCCTCTCAAAGCTCCATTGTCATATTTTAAAGATCTCAAAAAAAATAATTCTTCATTTTATATGGAATCGGAAAAATCCTTGAATAGCCAAGACATTACTCAGAAATAAAAACAAAGCAGGAGGAATCATGCTACCAGACCTGAGACTCTACTATAAATCGATAGTGATCAAAACAGCATGGTATTGGCACAAAAACACAGAGGTAGACGTTTGGAACAGAATAGACAACCAAGAGATGAATTCAGCTACTTACCGTTACTTGATCTTTGACAAGCCAATTAAAAACATTTAGTGGGGGCTCGGCATCTGTGGCTTAACGGGCTAAGGTGCCAGCTATATACACCTGAGCTGGCAGGTTCAAATCCAGCCTGGGCCCACCAAACAACAATGACGGCTGCAACCAAAAAAAAAAAAAAAAAAAAAAATGGCCGGATTTTGTGGTGGGCGCCTACAGTCCCAGCTACTTGGGAGGCGGAGGCAGAAGATTCGCTTGAGCCCAGGAATTGGAGGTTGCTGTGAGCTGTGATGCCATAGCACTCTATCCAGGTTGACACCTTGAGGCTCTGTCTAAAAAAAAAAACATTTAGTGGGGAAAAGGCTCCCTATTTAACAAATGGTGCTGGGTGAACTGGCTGGTGACCTGGAGAAGACTAAAAGTAGACCCACCCCTCTCACCATTAACTAAGGCAGACTCTCACTGGATTAAAGATTTAAACTTAAGACATGAAACTATTAAAATATTAGAAGAAAGTGCAGGGGAAACTCTTGAAGGATTTGGCTTGGGTGAATATTTTATGAGGCGGACTCCCCAGGCAATTGAAGGAGTATCAAAAATACACTACTGGGACCTGATCAAACTAAAAAGCTTCTGTACAGCTAAGAACATAGTAAATATAATAAGCCAGCCCTCAGATGGGAGAAAATATTCACAAGTTATGCCTCCGAGAAAGGTTTGATAACCAGAATACACAGAGAACTCCAACGTATTAGCAAGAAAAGAACTAGTGACCCCATCTCAGGGTGGGCAAAGGACTTGAAAAGAAACTTCTCCAAGGAAGATAGGTGCACGGCCTACAGATACAAGAAAAAATGTTCACCATCCTTAATCATCAGAGAAATGCAAATCAAAACTACTCTGAGATATCACCTAACTCCAGTAAGATTAGCCCACATAAAAATCCCCAAACCAGAGATGTGGGTGTGGATGTGGAGAAAAGGGAACACTTCTACACTGCTGGTTGGAATGCACACTACTACGTTCCTTTTGGAAGGATGTTTGGAGAGTGCTTAGAGATCTAAAAATAGATCTTCCATTTGACCCTATAATTCCTTTACTAAGTATATACCCAGAAGACCAAAAATCACACTACAAGAAAGACATCTGTACCAGAATGTTTATTGCAGCCCAATTCATAATTGCTAAGTCATGGAAGAAGCCCAAGTGCCTATCGACCCATGAATGGATTAATGAACTGTGGTACATGTACACCATGGAATATTATGCAGCCTTAAAGAAAGACGGAGACTTTACCTCTTTCATGTTTACATGGATGGAGCTGGAACATATTCTTCTTAGTAAAGCATCTCAAGAATGGAAGAAAAATATCCAATGTACTCAGCCCTTCTATGAAGCTAATTTAAAAGTTTCATATGAAGGATATAACCTAACTATAGCACAAGAATATGGGAAGGAAGAGGAGGGTGGAAGTTGGGGTGGAGGGAGAGTAATTGGTGGGGCCACGCCTATGGTGCATCTTAGAGTGGTACAGGAGGAACTTACTAAATGCAGAATACAAATGTCTTTATACAATAACTAAGAAAATGCCATGAGGGCTATGTTGAGCAGTTTAATGAAAATATTTCAGATTGTATATGAAACCTGCACATTGTGCCCCTTGATTGCACTAGTGTACGCAGCTATGACTTAATAAAAAAAAATAAAGAAATAAAACAGCCATTTGAGAGTGATGGAGAATTATTCCCATTAATTCTCCTATTTTCAACAGCTACTGCATCCTCAGGATCATCTGACCCATTTGTGTTCACTTTTGTTTCATCCTTGGGTCTGGAGCCATCTTCATTCTGAGAAGCACTTTCTGAACATGTAGTTTCACCATTAGTAACAACTTCAGACTCTAACTGTAGCCCATCAAGGCAAATTGACCAGTCTCCCATTGTTTCTGTTGGCTCTTTGTCACCTACAAGCTGCAAAGTCATAATTATTTCTTCGAGTTTCATATTGTTTGACTTTAAAGTTTTATAAATATCTAATGCAGCAATTCCCAACAAAACATCGGATTTCAGTGTCTGGTGACTCCACACTCGAAAATGTAATTTACTTACAGGGGTAACAATCCAGTTATTTGAAGTTGTGATTTCATGGTCAGTCTACCCATTGAACCAAGTTGTGATCCACTGTCAGACATACCATCAACAGGTCGGCAAACCTGAACTTCTCTCAGTTTGAATCACTTCTTTGGGTTAAGGCGTTGTCTCCAGAAGGCCACTGTGAAATGCATGTTACTGGGACTCGGGGTGGCGGCGACTCATCAGTCCCTCGGCTAAGATGGCAGCCGGTCCTGAGCCTATTCTGTTGTTTCTATATACCACATTTTCTTTATCTATTCATCCATTGATAGACTTGATTCCCTATTTTGGCTACTATGAATAGTCCTGGAATAAACTCTACCCAGGAGTACAGATAAAACTCTGTGATATATTGATTTCCTTTCTTTTGGATATAAACCCAATAGTGGAATTGCTAGATCACACAGTAGTTTTAGCTTTACTTTTGGAAGAAATTTCATCCTGTTTTCCATACTAGCTGTACTAATTTTTACATTACCAACAAAAGTTTATGAGTGTTACCCACTCTGGTTGTCCTTGCCAGAATTTGTTACTTTCTGTCTTTTTGATAATGGCCATTTTCACTAGAGTTAGATGATACCTTGTTGTGGTCTTGATTGGTATTTCCCTGATGATTAGTGGTGATGACAATTCTTTCACATATTGGCCATTTATATGTCTTCTTTAGAGAAATGCCTATTCAGTTGTTTTGCCTATTTTTTTTAATCTTAAATTTATTAAGACATTCAGCTATGTCTGTCAGAAAACATCCAAATTTACTACTAAAAATAAAGTCACAGCCTATATTAGGAAAAACACTTTTTGAGCCAAGCCTATTGTATAAATAAATGACTAGTTTGTTTTCATATTTAAAATCCTATAAAAACTTATATTCCCCTCTCCTTGGTTCTATCTGTAGCCATGATGAATGTAAAAATTTAAATATGACACATCCTTGTCAAAGAAAAGGTGCAAAGTCTATTAACAGATTTAAAAGAGCCTAAAAAATGTTGAATGCTCTGATTAGGGAAAATACAAATAACAATTTTCCTTGTTTTTACAGTAACAAATTTGGCAATTACTTTGGATCTATCACCTGTCATCATAACTGACTGCTGCTTGTCATCCACACAACACCGGGACTTAAGACAAATGGGATTGATGTCATCTTGAGCTCTTCATTTATTTTGACTGTGATTTATTTGGAGTGGAGGCATTGTTTTTAAGGAAAAACATGTCATGTAGGTTGTTTAAAAATAAAATGCATTTAAACTCAAAAAAAAAGAAAACAGATTTAAAAGTGGATTTTTGCAGGTAATCATACAGTTATAGACTCATTCCCAAAGTGCAAATAATGCCATAATTTAACACTGTTTTGATCCAGTTGCAAAAATTAAACAATACACAGGAATGAAAAGTACACCCAGAGCCTCTATCAGTGCCCTAAAGGCCTTCCCACTTTGGTCTCCTTCACTAAAGTGGACTCTAAAGTGTTCATTAGAGTTTTAGTTTACTTCACATAGCCAATGATGTATATAATATATAAGGTTGCTTATATTAACAGTATTTACATCAGCAGGGAAAGTGAGTGGGAATATTTTCATCTTACAAGGTTGACACGAGATAATGGTACACGGGGTAAAGATCAACTTCAGGGTGAGAAGGCTATGTGCTTTTAGGCAAACGATAGAAAGGTATACAGAAGCTATGTGAATTCTGCCACAGGGAGCAAGGAGACAGCACTGTTGTTTTTTAGGAAGGGAGGAGAAGCAGTTTGGGGTCATTCCCTGAGTACACCTCTCAGGCTGTGGGGGTCTTGCCACCTCACAATCTGCACTACATACTCCTCCCTTTTTATTTCTTAGTGCCAATTAATGAACAAATGATTTTAATTGGAGTCGCTTCACTCTGACTTTGCAGAATAATAATAAACAACAGCTATCATAGCTATGAAAAGCTTTTTGGGGGTGACTGGCTTGCCACAATATTGCACAAGATCAGGTCACTTAGGAGTCAGCTTGTTTAGTTGTTCCCATGTTAGGGGCTTCACTTTCTGTGATGTCTTGGCTTGGCGGTATTATCACTTGGGGTGTTAATCTCAGCTTATTCAGTGGTGGCACGGGAAGTTTATCTGGTTCCATGTCTGACCAACCCTTCAGGGAGCCAATGGAAATTGTTCTAGGAAAAACACATAAATGTCCTGTCCCCCATATTAGAACAGGATCCAGTCCTTGCCAAATACCAATCAGAGGGACCTTCCATAGCACCTCAGGATGCTTAGAATTAGGTGCATTCCAAAATCCCTCTGGTGTTGTGTATCCCTGGATATGAATATTTTAAAAATTTAAAGGAAAATGGGTGTGAGAGAGAAGGTTATGAGGTCTATTGGGGTATATCTCTCCCTTCTTTAACTTATCAAACTGAAGTTTAAGAGTGCAGGTAGCACATTCAACAATTCCTTGGCCTTGAGAATTATACAGAATACCTGTTTTGAAAGCAATATGGAAGGTGGAACAGAAAGTAAGGAAAGTCTTACTAGTATAAGCAGGACTGTTTTTTTGTTTGTTTGTTTTTGAGACAGAGTCTCAAGCTGGTGTCACAGCTCACAGCAACCTCCAACTCTTGGGCTTAAGCAGTTCTCTTGCCTCAGCCTCCCAAGTAACTGGGACTACAGGTGCCTGCCACAATACCCAGCTACTTTTTGGTTGTAGTTGTCAGTGTTGTTTGGCATGCCCGGGCTGGATTTGAACCCACCAACTCTGGTGTATGTGGCTGGCACCCTAGCCAATTGAACTACAAGCACCGAGCCTGTTATTGGTTTTGTTGAGATGTGGAATACCCAAAACAGAAAAGGCAGTCAAACAATGGGCTATTACCTGTTTAGCAGCTTCTCCTGTTCTAGCAAAAACAAAAATGAACCCAGAGTGTCAGTGGTAACACAAACAAAGGAAATCTTCCCAAAAGAAGGGATATGGGCTATATCCATTTTCCATAACTGACCAGGTAGAAGACTATGAGGTTTCACACCAAAATGAGGAACAGGGAGCGTTTGAGGACAGCAAAGACAGGTGTTACCAATTTGTCAGGCAGCCTTGTGGGTAATATGGAATTGTTGTTGAAGAGCAGCAGCATTTTCGTGATGAAGGGCATGGGATAATTCGGCAGAAGAATGTGGTGAAAGAAAGAAAGATGAGTGTATTTGTCAGCCAAGGCATTTCCATGGGCAAGCAGACCTGGAAGGGAAGAATGAGCTCTAAGGTGCTCAGCAGAGTATTGTCCTAGATGTGCATGGATAATCCTTTGTAAGTGAAGAAATTGATTAAAGAAAGATTCGTCAGTAGAATGTCTGATGAGAGCCATTTCAATAGTGGCCAGTATGCCAAGTAACTATTTGAGGTCTGTGTAAAGGTTAAAGGAAGGTTGAGAAAAATGAGTAAAAGCCATAATGACAATATGTAACTCTACTCTCTGAGCTGAGGTATAAGGTATCTTTTCAGTAAACACTTCATCATTAACAACCATAGTGGCAATAACTGAAGTAGAGCCATCAGTAAAAAAGGTGGAATGTGTTTGGAGGTGGCTGAGAAACAATTATGGATGGGAAAAGGAAGGGAGGGGTAGAAACAAATTGAATAATCTTATATGGGGGACAGTGGCAATCTGTCCGTCCAATAAATACAGTTTGCTACCAGGAGGAAGTTTCCCAAAGCCATTGTTGTTGGTCAGAAGAATATGGTAATACAATGAACATGGGATCAGTGCTCAGGAGCTGCCAAAGACACTATTGGCCTTTATGAACCAATGCAGCAACCATTTCATAATAGAGAGTTAAAACTCTTTTTGGTGTTGTGCTAAAATGCACCCATTCCAAAGGACCAAGAGGTTGCTATCACAAAGCAGTAGGCATATGAGAAGGAGGTAAAATTAGTAGATAGACATGAAAATGAGGGTCAGTGAGAGTATGCTATGCCCTTTGTAAAGCACGGTTGACCTTAGTTAGAGCTTCTATTGCAGTGCGTGTTAAATAATGAGAAGAGGAAGGTTAGCTGGTTCTTTAAGAATATCAGAAAGGTGTTTTAAATCTCCTGTAGTAAGTTTTTATGAGATGGAGCCAATTAGTATTTCCCAGTAACTGTTAGAAGTCATTTAGCATAGTTAACTTATCAATAAAAATGTGGAGTTTTGGAGGATATATCTGATGATTCTTGATGAGGTGACCCAAACAGGAAAAGGGGGGAACACTTTGTAACTTTTCTGAGGCTATACATAACCCAAAGGCAGTCAGAGAGTCCTGTAATTGGGTGAGATTAATGGTTAGTGTAAAAGAATCAGGGTGGGCAAGCAAAATGTCATTTATACAATTATTAATATAAGGACTAGGAAATTTGGTGGACAGGCACTTGATCCTTCCTGGTTCAGTCAGTATATTGATTCTGTCATTCTCTGTTTTTTTTGTTTTGTTTTGTTTTTATTGGTTACAAAACCTAAGCCCATATACAATATTAGGAACACATTTAGATGCCTCTTTTGAAAGAATATTTTTTAGCTGTGTACATTAACACAATCATGGGTTTTATATACAATTGTATATAAAAATTGGTTTTATATACAATTTGAAATATTTTCATCAAACTGGTAACATAGCTTTCCTGGCATTTTCTTAGTTATTATGTTCAGACAATTATATTCTACATTTAGTAAGTTTCACCTGTACCCTTCTAAGATGCATTGTAGGTGTGGACCCACCAATTACTCTCCCTCTGCCCATCCTCCCCTCTCCTCGCCGCTCCCTTATCCCTTTCCCCATATTCTTGTGCTATAATTGGGTTATAGCTTTCATATGAAAGCTATCATTTAGTTTCATAGTAGGGTTGAGTACATTGGATACTTTTACTTCCATTCTTGAGATGCTTTGCTAAGAAGAATGTGTTCCAGCTCCATCCATGTAAACATGAAAGAGGTAAAGTCTCCATCTTTCTTTAAGGCTGCACGATATTCCATAGTGTACATATACCACAATTTATTTAACTACTCGTGGGTCAATGGCCACTTGGGCTTCTTCCATGACTTAGCAATTATGAATTGGGTTGTAATAAACATTCTGGTACAAATATCTTTGTTATAATGTGATTTTTGGTCTTCTGGATATATACCTAGCAGAGGAATTATAGGATCAAATGGCAGGTCTATTTTTAGATCTCTAAGTATTCTCCAAACATCTTTCCAAAAGGACCATATTAATTTGCATTCCCACCAGCAATGTAGAAATGTTCCCTTTTCTCCACATCCACGCCAACATCTCTGGTTTGGGGATTTTGTCATGTGGGTTAATCTTACTGGAGTTAGGTGATATCTCAAAATAGTTTTGATTTCCATTTCTCTGATGGTTAAGGATGATTAGCATTTTTCATGTGTCTGTAGGCCATGCCTATCTTCTTCAGAGAAGTTTCTCTTCAAGTCTTTTGCCCACTCTGAGATGGAATCACTTGTTCTTGTCTTGCTAATACATTTGAGTTCTCTGTGGATTCTGGTTATTAAACCTTGTTGAAGGAATAACCTATAAATATCTTCTCCCATTCTGAGGGCTATCTGCTTGCTTTACTTACTGTATTCTTGGCTGTGCAGAAGCTTTTTAGTTTGATTAGATCCCAGTAGTGTATTTTTGATGCTACTTCAATTGCCCGGGGGAGCCTCCTCATAAAATATTTGCCCAGGCCAATTCCTTAGAGTTTTCCCTGTACTTTCTTCTAGTATTTTTATAGTTTCATGTCTTAAGTTTAAATCTTTAATGCAGTGAGAGTCTATCTTAGGTAAAAGTGAAAAGTGTGGGTCCAGTTTCAGTCTTCTACAGGTCACCAGTCAGTTCACCCAGCACCATTTGTTAAATAGGGAATCTTTTCCCCACTGAATGTTTTTAAATGGCTTGTCAAAGATCAAATAATGGTAAATAGTTGGGTTCATCTCTTGGTTCTCTATTCTGTTCCACACATGTACCTCTCTGGTTATGTATCAGTACCATGCTGTTTTGATCACTATCAATTTATAGTATAGTCTGAGGTTTGGTAGCGTGATTCTTCCTGCTTTGTTTTTATTTCTGAGTAGTGTCTTGCCTATTCAAGGTATTTTTCTGATTCCACATAAAATGATGTATTTTTTTTTTTTTGAGATCTTTAAAATGTGACAATGGAACTTTAATAGGGATTGCATTAAAATTGTATATTGCTTTGGGTAGTATGGACATTTTGACAATGTTGATTCTTCCCAGCCATGAGCATGGTATGTTTTTCCATTTGTTAACATCTTCAGCTATTTCTTTTCTTAGCATTTCATAGTTCTTTTTATAGAGATCTTTCATGTCCTTTGTCAGGTAAACTCCCAAATATTTCATCTTCTTTGGTACTACTGTGAATGGAATAGAGTCCTTCACTGTTTTTTCAGCTTGGCTATTGTTGGTATATATAAAGACTACATATTTATGAGTGTTGATTTTGTAACGTGAGACACTGCTATATTCCTTGATCAATTCTAAGAGTTTCGTAGTTGAATCCCTGGTATTTTTCAGATATACAATCCTCTCATCTGAAAAGAATGAAAGTTTGATCTCCTCTGACCATATAAGGATACCCTTGATTGCCTTTTATTCCCTAATTGCAATGGCTGAAACTTCCATTAAAATGTTAAAGAGCAGTGGAGACAATGGGCAACCTTGCCTAGTTCCTGATCTGAGTGGAATGATTTCAATTAAACTCCATTCACTACAATATTGCTGTAGATGTCCACTATCAGTTTAAGAAATGTCTCTTCTATACCAATTTTCTTAAGTGTTCTGATCATGAAGGGATGCTGGATATTATCAAAAGCTTTCTCTGCATCAATTGAGAGAATCATACGATCTTTGTTTTTCAGTTTGTTTATGAGCTGAATTATATTTTTAGATTTACGTATATTGAACCAGCCTTGAAACCCTGGGATAAAACCCACTTGGTCATGGTGTATAATTTGTTTGATGTGTTGCTGGATTCTGTTTGTTGGGATCTTGTTGAATATTTTTGCATCAATATTCATTACTGATATTGGTCTATAATTTCTTTTCCTTTTGGGTCTTTTCCTGGTTTGGGGATCAAGGTGGTGTTTGCTTCATAGAATATGTTGGGTAGTATTCCTTTTTTTCTATATTTTGAAAAAGGTTGAGAAATATAGGTACTAGTTCCTCTTTAAAGGTTTGGTAGAATTTTGATGTGAGGCCATCTGGTCCCAGGCTTTTCTTTTTAGGGAGATTTTGTATAGTTAATGCTATTTCAGAAATTGATATAGGCCTGTTCAACATTTCCACTTCATTCTGGCTAAGTCCCTAAGTGGCCTGCTTCCAGGTATTGGTCAATTTCCTTCAGATTTTCATATTTTGGAGAATAAAGTTTCCAGTAATATTCATTAAAGATTTTTTGAATTTCTGAGGAGTCTTACTATTTCGTCTTTGCCATTTCTGATTGATGAAATTAGAGATTTTATTCTTTTTCTCCTGGTTAGGTTAGCCAAAGGTTTATCTATTTTATTGACCATTTCAAAAAAATCAACTTTTCAATTTATTGAACTATTGTATAATTCTTTTGTTTTCAATTTCATTTAATTCTGCTCTAATTTTCATTATTTCTTTTCTTCTGCTGGGTTTTAGATGGAGTGTTCTTCCTTTTCCAATTGCTTGAGATAACCCATTAAGTTGTTAACTTCCTCTCTTTCTGTTCTCTTGAGGAAGGCTTACAGTGCTATATATAAATTTCCCTCACAGTATTGCCTTTGCAGTATCCCAGAGGTTCTGATAATTCATGTCTTCATTATCATTTTGTTCCAAAAATTTGGCAATTTCCTTCTTAATCTCTAAATATGACCCAGTTATCGTTCAGCATAAGGTAATTTAGCTTCCATGCTTTTGTATGAGAATGCTGATTCCTGTTGTTACTGAGTTCCCCTTTTATCCCATGATGGTCCAAGAAGATGCAAAGAATAATTTCTATTCTTTTAAATTTGCTGAGGTTAGATTTGTGACCTAAGATGTGATTTGTTTTGGAGTATGTTCCATGGACTTGATGAAAAGAATGTTTATTCAGTTTTGTTAGGATGAAATGTTCTGTAGATGTCTGTTAAATCCAAATGCTGAATGGTTAAGTTTAAGTCTAAAATTTCTTTGCTTTGCTTCTTATTGGAAGATCAATCCAACACTGCCAAAGGAGTGTTAAAATCTCCCACTAATATGGAGCTGGAGGAAATCAAGTTGCTCATATCAGAGTTTCTCTTATAAATTGAGGTGCATTTTGGTTGGGTGCATAAATATTAATAATAGAAATCTCATCATACTAAGTATTGCCCTTAACAAATATGAAGTGACGATCCTTATCCTTCCTTACTTTTGTTGGCTTAAAGCCTATTATATCTGCAAATAAAATTGCAATACATGCTTTTTTCTCCTTTCCATTTGCCTGGAATATACATGACCATCCCTTCACACTGAGTCTATATTTATCTTTTAAGGTAAGATGAAATTCTTGTATGAGCAGATATCTTGCCTGAGTTTTTGTATCCAGTCAGCCAGGCTATGCCTCTTTAGAGAACAATTTAAACCATTCACAAAAATTTAGACTATTGATAGGCCTGGTAGAATTTTGCGTATTAAGGTTTTCAAAAGACCAGTGGACATTTTTAATCCTTTCACCACTGTGGAAGTTGGAATTTGGTCAAAAGATTCTGAGTTTACTTTTGTGGTGGAGGATTGTGCTGGTCTTTATGGAGGATAGGTCTGAGAATATCCTGGAGAGCTGGTTTAGTTATGGCAATTTCTTCAACATGTGAATGTCATTATTTAATTTCTCCATCATAAATAAAACTCAATTTAGCTAGATACAGGATCCTAGGTTGAAAGTTATCTTGTTTTAGGAGATTAAAAGTCAATGATCACCCTCTACTAGCTTGAAAGATTTCAGCAGAGAGATCCGCCATTATCTAATATTCTTCCCCTTGTAAGTCATGGTTTTCATACATCTGGCTGTTTTCAGAAATTTCTCCTTCATATTAACTTTAGTGAAGTTAACTATGATGTGCCTGGGGGATATCTTATTCAGGTTGAGTCATGCTGGGGTTCTGAAACTGCCTGCTATCTCAATTACAGAATGTCTTGACATGTCTGGAAAGTTCTCTTTCATAATCTCATGAAGAGACTCTGTACCTTGTGAAGCTACTTCATCATCTTCAGGGATCTGTATTAGGCAAATATTGGTTTTCTTCAAATTATCCCAAAGCTCTCTGAATGATCTGTTTTTGCTTTACACTTCTCTTTCTCTTAGAGCATTTGGGAGTGTTCAAAAGCTTTGTCTTCGATGTCAGAAATCCTTTCTTCTGCCTGCTCCATCATGTTACTGAGAGATTCTACTGTATTTCTCCTATCTTGGAAGGCTGCAAATTCTTTTCCCAATGTGTCTAAATCTTTACTGATTTTGTGTTTGAATTTCATCGAATTCTTTTTTTTGTTTTTTTTTTGAGACAGACCCTCAAGCTGTCACCCTGGATAGTACTGTGGCATCACAGCTTACAGCAACCTCTAATTCCTGGGCTCAAGCGAGTCTCCTGCCTCAGCCTCCCAATTAGCTGGGTCCACAGGAGCCCGCCACAACACCTGGCCATTTTTTGGTTGCAGTCATCATTGTTGTTTGGCAGGCCTGGGCTGGATTCGAACCCGCCAGCTCAGGTGTACGTGGCTGGTGCCTTAGCCTGTTGAGCCATAGGCACCAAGCTGAATGAATTCATTGGATTCTTGAGAAATCTTTTGAATTATTCCTAGAGCTCCTAACTCCAACTTTACTTCTATTCTGTTGATCTTATTTGCCATCCAAATTCTAAATTCGATTTCTTACATCTCAGCCATCTATGAATGGAATCCTTTGGTTTGGCTGGTTTGTCATTCCCTGGGGGGAGATGAACTGTTCTGATTATTCATGTTGCCAGAGTTTTCCCACTGATTCTGCCCCATGATTGTTTTTCACTGTTTAGCTAGATGAGCAGGTAAGGTGAAATTGGATTGGAGACTTCTGGGACCCTTCTATTTTAGTATTTTTTAACTGAGTTTCAAGAAAAATGAAAACAATGCAATTTTTTTTTTGTTTTTTGGAGGGAGGCTCACTGTCACCCTTGGAAGAGTGCCATGACATCACAGCTCACAGCAACCTCAAACTCTTGGGCTTAAGCAATTCTCTTGCCTCAGCTTCCCAGGTAGCTGGGACTATAGGTACCTGCCTAGCTACTTTTTTGTTGCAGTTGTCATTGTTCTTTAGATGGGGCCAGGTTTGAAACTGCCACCCTTGGTGCATGTGGCCCACCTCATAACCACTGGGCTATGGGTGCCAAGCCAACAATGCAATTTTTAAATACAGTTTTGAAAACTTAAAAATGTAGCAATATACTTAGTTTCCTTTATCTATGAGATAGTGCAATTGCAATTCAAAACTGGCATGGTCTTAATAAATTGGGTCTGCACTACTTGATGCTAATGTTCACATATACATTAATTTCTACTTAAAATAAAAGAGGAAATAGGAATTGTCATAGTAGAGGTCAAATTTTAATCTTAATGTGTGCAAATTTTAAAAGGTAACTATCAGTTAAGTATAAAAAGTTCAGAAGAAACTAAACTGAAAGGAAAACAATTCACAATATCAAGAAGATTTGGACCATAAAGGTGTCACTAAACTTTGTGATCTTAATTATCTTTGACTTTGCTACTCTTACTTTTAGAGAATAGCACAAAGTTTCAAAAATTTAGATATTTATTTCAAAGGGATGCAGTTACCACATGAAACTCGAACTTAAAATTTAGATAAAGAAAAACAGCCACAATAAACTTCAACTCAACTTTATGTGCACTAGAGTTGAATAATCTGAGCCACCTTAAGGAGAATTGATTTTAAAATTTATAAAACTTATAAATAATCAGAGGCCAAACCACTATATTAAAACAGATTCTCTAGCAAGGAAAAATCTAACAGTTTAAACCTATGCTTGCATCCACTTTAAGATACAAGATAAAACTCACTCCTTAAAGGGGTTTCACCTTGGCAGATACAAATACTTGTAATGAATGCACACCTGCTATGTGAAGTTGATCAGTGAAAAAACTCCAGCTGATTCACAAAGGCGTGATGGCATCTGTCTCATTTTCATCACAGTAAATACATCACTCATTAGATAACTAAGTTAGTTTAGATGTTTTACCTTTTTACATCGGTGCATTGGGATATCATACCAAGTAAACAAGAGACATGAAACCATTTCTGTGACAGTATAAATTATTTAGCTTAAAAATTTTCAAATCCGGCTCGGCGCCTGTGGCTCAGCGGGCTAAGGCGCCAGCCACATACACCTGAGCTGGCGGGTTCAAATCCAGCCCGGGCCCGCCAAACAAAAACATCAATGATGGCTGCAACCAAAAAAAAAAAAAAAAAATTTTCAAATCCATATTTTTTCATTAATAACTTGGTCAGAAAATTTAACAAAACAAACTTTACATAGTAATACCATATTTTGCAGAAATACTTAAAGATTACTATAAGTCGGGTTTATGTTAAGTAAGTGCAGATAAGTTCACTACACAGATCCCTGTCTGAATCTTTTGATATGTGAAGACGCTTTTAGATTAGGATCTGAATTACTTTCCAGAAAGTCAAAGAATGAAGTTCTATGACATTTCTAAACAGTTGCTGATTTGCTGCCACCAAACACATTATGAAAGGCACTTGTTACTAAGTAAAAATTATTTCAAGACTAAGTTTTAGTAAACATTAAAGGTCCACAGTTTAAACCCAATATAAATTAACCATAACCAATTATCAAATAAAGAGAAAAAGTATTAACTCCTGAAAGCAGAAAGCAAGATTAAAAAAAAAAAAAACAACTAATATTTTAGACCTTTGCATTTTTTCTTTAAATCTATTACAGGGAGATAAGGTGATGGGTATGGTGTCTCCTTAGCTGCTTTCTGTGGGCTGAGGAGTGGCATGGACTACCTATAAGGAAGATGGGAGAGTGGGTAGGTTATGATTAGTGGTTCTATCATCAAAGTTGATGGAGAGGGAAGAAAGGCCATATTGGCAGGTGGGACAGCCAGAAGGAAAATAAGTAGGAAAAGGAAAAAGTGAATGTCTTCAGGGGGAAAGTCTTAAAAAGTGCCTTATAGCCACAGATCTTTAAAGGCTTCAAATAGGTCATCCCAGTTTTGAACATGGGAGAGTAAGCAGGCATCCTGAGAAAAGGCATTGAGAAAAGGGAAAAAACAAGGAGGAATGTTATACATTCACCAGGAAGCTGGGTGTTAGGATAAGACAATTAAGCTGCCAGGGAGGACTTGAAGTTCTTCTCCCAGAACATCTGCAGTGAAAGGGTTATTTTGCTGCCCATTACATTCTGCCTGTTCTGCAGCAGGAGCAGCTCTGTATGATTTCTACAGTAAATAATCACTATTAGAAAGACATGCTTTTGCAATAGACTCCTAATCATTCAGAGGGAGAGTATCATTAAACAAAGTGCCCTCTAAGTCAAATGTAAATGGAGCCGTTTGACCACAATGTGCAAAAGCCAGTTTCAGCTTTCTAAAAGTTTTAGAAGAAAGTGGCTCATACTGGTGAGGTCGATTGCCCTATTGATCAACAATTTCAATAACTGGGAAACAGGAAAAGCCATCTAAAAAAATCTTGTGCACGAGATTGTTCTAAAGTCAGTTGTAAAGGTGATTTGGAATTCTGCCCAGACATAAAAAAAGGAGGTTGTGGTTCTAGAAACTTAGAAGTGGGGGCCAGGACGTGGGCAAAGCAGCGCAGGTTGAGATGGAGGGGAGAAAAACTCCAGCCATAGCCAATAGCCCAAGGGATCAGGGTCTTTATCTGAAAAAGAAGAGGAATGCTCCTCATAATTTCACTCCTCATTTTGTAAGGCTTGTTGAGATTCAAGGGAAAGGAGTTTGTCATACTTGCATCTTTCTGCCAGAGCAGAAGGACAAACACTTATTCTCTGAAAAGGGGAATGCATCTGTTTATGATTAGGATCTAAACCGTCCCTAACTAGTCCCCAAAGAGAGAAAGCATCAATAGGGACATTAGAAAGTCTGTTGGTGTATATTAAGAATGCAATTTCTCACCAACTCTATCCCAGGTAGTGGCGTTAACAGAGCCTTCTTTGGGAAACCAACAACAAATTTCTTTCTTTGTTTTTTTGAGACAGAGCCTCAAGCTGTGGCCCTGGGTAGAGTGCCTGGCATCACAGCTCACAGCAACCTCCAACTCCTGTGCTTAAGTGATTCTTTTTCCTCAGCCTCCCAAGTAGCTGGGACTACAGGTGCCTGCCACAACGCCCAGCTATTTTTTGGTTACAGTTGTCATTGTTTCGTGGACTGGGCTGGATTCAAACCCACCAGCACAAGTGTATATGGCTGGCGCCTTAGCAGCTTGAGCCACACTTGCCGAGCCAACATATTTCTTGAACAAAGTGGAGAAACTGCTCATAATTTATACTCCTGATGATTGATTACCCCGGAAAGTAAATTTACTTATAAACTGTGCACATTCACTTTTTCTTCGCGCAGGGGATGCCCTCACCTGCATGCACCTACTATCCCATACTTTGGTCCCTGGTCATGTGCCACCTTTCATAAGCCAGCATGAAGTACCAAAGAGGGAAATGGGGGGAGGGAGGAGGATGAAGGAATAAACACACAAGAGATAAGGACGGGATTGGAAGGTCTGGAGCAGCTGATGACTGCAGCCAGCACCCAAAACATGTAAACAGCTTTATTTATACATACCTAAACAAGGTTGCTTATATTAACAATGTTGCATATCCTTCTCAACTGTTATTGTTTTTAAATTACAGCCATGATCATGGGCATGAAGTGATATGTCATTGTAGATTAAATTTGCATTTCTCTCATGGCTAATGTTATTAAGCATCTTGTAATGTGCTTATAGGCCATTTATATATCTTCTTGGGAAAGTGTCTATTTAAACCTTTCCCACTTTTTTTTTTCCAAAGGGTTTACCCCTTATTATACATTTCTATTCTTTTTGGTTTCAATATCATTCTTTTTTAAGCACCAAGGGAGGCAAGAAAAGACTTGGTCTTTCTATGATGCTCGCTCTCTCTTTTTTTTTAAATTAAATCACAGCTGCGTACATTAGTGCAATCAAGGGGTACAATGTGCTGGTTTCATAAACAATCTAAAATGTTTTCATCGAACTGTTTAATATAGGCATTTCTTCATGGCATTTTTTTTTTCCAGTGGTAAGACAGAATTTATTTACAGAAAAGAATACAGAAAACCCACTATTTTTTTTAAGACAGTCTCACCATTTCGCCCTTGGTAGAGTGTCGTGGCATCAGAGCTCACAGCATCCTCAAACTATTAGGCTTAAACCATTCTCTAGGCTCAGCCTCACAAATAGCTGGGACTACAAGTTCCTGCCACAATGCCTGGCTATTTTTGTTGTTGTAATTGTCATTGTTGTTTGGCAGGCCCAGGTTGGGATAGAACCCACCAGCTCTGAGCATGTGGTTGTAGCCCTAGATGCTGAGCTACAGGCACCAAGCCCTTTACCAATTTTTAGAGTGTCTTTTTCCTTATTGCTGTTGAGGCATAAGAATTGTTTATATATGCTGAATAAAAATCCCTATGAATATATAAGATTTGCAATTTTTTGGCAAAAGAATGCCAACACACAATTTCCTGCAATGTGTGTTGGCATTCTTTTCACTTTCTTTATAATGTCCTTTGCTGACCAAAAGTTTTAATTCTGATGCCCAATTTACCAAATTTTTGTTCTGTTATTGGTGTCATATCCAAACACTGATGATCAAATTCAAGGTCACAAATTTACCAATAAACTTTTTCCTTAGAGCTTCATGGTTGTAGCTCTTATAGTCAGGTGTTTATTCCATTTTCAATTAGGCTTTATATATGGTATGACATAATCTTATTCTTTTGCATGTGGACGTACAGTAGTCCTAGAAAAGAGGAACTCTTTTTTGCAGTCAAACACTGTTGGTACACTGTAGAAACTCACTGAACAGACGTATGGCTTACTTATGAGTTCTCAATTCTATTTCATGAATCTGTATGGCTATCCATATGCCACTACAATATTGTTTTGATTAGTGTCACTTTGTAATAAGTTTTGAAATTGGGAAATGTGAATTATCCAACTTCCACTGTTTATAAGCCTTTTAATTTCTGTAAGCTTGATGATAGTGCCCCAGTTTCATTTCTAATTATATAATTTGAGCACTTAAATTTTTTCTCAGGTAGGCTACTTAAAGGTTTGTCAATTTTGTCCATATTTTCAAAGAACCAACTTTGTTTTATTTTTGAGAGGTCTCACTACATCTTCCTCAATAGAGTGCTGTAAAATCACAGCTCACAGCAACCTCAAACTCTTGGGCTTAAGTGATTCTATCGCCTCAGCCTCCCAAGTATCTGGGACTACAGGAACCCCCCACAATGCCCTGCTATTTTTATTTTTTTATCATAATTGTCATTGTTGTTTAGCAAGCAGGCTCAAACCCATCAGCCCTAGTGTATGTGGCTTCTGTTCTTTTTCTAGTCTATTTTATATACCTCCACTCTAATTGTTTTCTTCATCTACTAGCTTTGGTTTTAGTTTGCACTTAGTTCATCTAGTCCAGCAGTCCTCAACCTCTGGGTTGCAACCACAAGAACTGTATTAAAGGGTCACAGCATTAGGAACGTTGAGAACCACTGATCTAGTCCCTTAAGATATAGAGTTAGGTTATTAATTGGAGCTATTTTTTACTTTTTAATTTTTTCCAGACAGGGTTTTGTTTTCTTTCCAAAGCTGAAGTGCACTGGAATGATCAAAGCTCACTGTAGCCTCAAACGGTTGGACTCACCTGATCCTTCTATTGCAGCCTCTTGAATAGCTAGTATATAGGTGTGAACTACCATGCCCATCTAATTTTTTTCATGGGTTTGGAAGTAAATTCTTGAACTTATCTTATCTTGAACTCCTGGGCTTACCTGATTCTGCCACCTTAGCTTCCTGAGTCATTTGGATGACAGATGTGAGCCACCATGCCCAGCTTCAGATCTTTTTAAACAATGAAAAGTGTCATCAGCTATAAATTTCTAAGCATTCTTTTACTTACACTCATAAATTTTGCTATGTTGTCCTCATTTTCATTCATCTCAGAAGTATTTTATCATGTCACTCATGACATTTTTTTGTTGACATTTTGGGTTTTTAAAAAATATTTAATTTTGTGCTTGCTTCAGCAGCACATATACTAAAATTGGAATGATACGGAGATTAGCAAAGCCTCTGCACAAGGATGACACACAAATTCATAGTGTTCCATTTTTTAAAAAAATTTAATTTTCGCATATTTGTGAGTTTTCCAGTTTTCTACTCTTACTGACTTCTGTTTTCATTGTTTTAACTTTAGAAGATATTTCATATGACTTTAACTTTTAAAACTCATTTAGACTTGTTTTATATGCCTAACACAGTGGTCTTTCATAGAGAATGTTTTGTGCACACTTGAGAAAAATGTGTATGCTGGTGGTATTGAGTGACGTGTTCTGTATAGATGTTAGGTCTATTGGTTTATAATGTACTTCACATTCTCTATTTCTTTTTTCATCTTCTGTCTTAGCCATAGTTTTACACATTAATTAAAATCAATAATTATCACAAAACAGTATAAGGATACAGAGACATTAGAAAAGTGGTAAAAGATAAAATGAAGTTAGACAGGAGATAAGACTCTTTTTGAGTCCATGATTGTTACTGTTAATGGAAGAATTAAAAAGATGACAGCGGCTCGGCGTCTGTCGCTCAGCAGCTAGGGCACCAGCCACATACACAGGATCTGGCAGGTTCAAACCCAGTCCATGCCTGCCTAACAACAATTACAACCAAAAAATAGCCAGGCGTTGTGATGGGTTTATGTAGCCCCAGCTACTTGGGAGGCTGAGGAAAGAAAATGGTTTAAGCCCAGGATTTGATCAGACCTCCTGTCCACCAAATTTGATAGGCCTCGACAGGTCCTACCGTGCCTCAGGCATCTCCCAATCCAGGTGCCAGTACCTCCCCAGGATTGACTCCTCCAAAGACCCGCCGAAGGGGGTCCTTTGCCCAATTGAAGTGTCCACAGTCTAGCACGCTCAGTGATTGACATTGCTCAGGCCAATCGGGGGGCCCCTTGTGGGTGTCCAGAGGGTGGGAGGCAACAACTAGGTGCATCTCAGCCAGTTCTCTCCTTGGGTGGTCTCGGTTCCTGGTCAGATAACCAGAAATGTCACAGGAAGAAAGAAAGAGCACCCAAACACTTTGTTTATAAGAAGGGCTTTATTTCAGCCAGCAGAGTAAGGCATAGAAGAATTCAAAATAGCCATGCTCCCCAAATGCCTCAGTCTTCTCTATTTTATCCTTTTTCATTTGCCAATTTGAATCATGCTGGAGAAGCAGGTTCTGCCTTTTGCAGAATTGAGGGCTTTCACAGAAGAGGACATAAACGTTAGCCTTCAGGTCCCCAGACATTAAGTTTTTATAAATTCTTTTTTTTTTTGAGACAGAGCCTCAAGCTGTCACCCTGGAGAGAGTGCCATGGCATCACAGCTCATAGCAACGTCCAATTCCTGGGCTCAAGCGAGTCTCTTGCCTCTGCCTCCCAAGTAGCTGGGACTACAGGCGCCAGCCACAACGCCCAGCCATTTTTTGGTTGCAGCCACCATTGTTGTTTGGTGGGTCCAAGCTGGATTCGAACCCGCCAGCTCAGGTGTACGTGGCTGGCGCCTTAGCCCGTTGAGCCACAGGCACCGAGCCAAGTTTTTATAAATTCTTAAGAGCT
>CAUYON010057292.1:0-50417 GCA_963573935.1 Arctocebus calabarensis
AGGGGAAAGGGAGGGGACGGTGGGGGGAGTTTGGGTGGAGGGAGGGCAATTGGTGGGATCACACCTACGGTGCATCTTAGCAGGGTACTGGGGAAACTTATTAAAGGTAGAGTATCAATGTCTTTATATAGTGATCAAGAAAATGCCATGAAGCCTATCTGTAACAGTACGATCAAAATATTTCTGATTGTATATGAAGCACATTGTGCCCTATGATTGTACCAATGTACACAATCATGATTCAAAACAATTATTAAAAAAAAAGTGAATGTTAACTCAACACTTGTGCGCCAGGGACTGTGCCGGGCAAACCTGCTCCTGCCATCCCCCTCGGTCAGCTGCTTCTACAGTTCATCTCGGCCCCAGGGGTATCTTTCACATCATCCCTCAAATCTTCTGACCCCCACATTCTGCAAAGACAGTGCTCTCTCCCATGCTGAGGAAGATGAGGCCAGGGGAACGAACTCTCTGAACTTGCCCATTCACCTCGGACTTCTCTCTAATGCCCGTCTTTCCCTGGGTGCCGAGGAGAGGACAGGCCGTGCTGTGGAGGTGGCCATCCTACCAGGCCTCCCTGCACAGCCTACACTCCCTTTCTCCTCCCCTGGACTATTGTTATCATTCTTGCTCAACCAGATTCACTCGGGGATTTTCATTTTGTTTCGGTTGCCGCATATTACAGGGTGTTTTACGTGGATGCTTTTGTACTGCTTGAGCGGGTTCTAAGTGTGCCCATCCAGATGGTGTTCACTGTACTCCTTACCTGGGACTCCTCCCAAACCTCCCGCCTCCTCCCATCAGCATAGGGCACCATTTTCCCTCTCTCATTGACTCCACCCCAGTGTCCACTCCTGCTGCACCGCTGAGATGGCCGAGGCCCCATCTTCAGAGGCCCCTGAACTTGGACTTACAACTTTAGCCAAAGCCTTCATTCTCGCGTGTCCCCCAGGGCCTGGAGAGTAGCTCCATGGCCAGCTCTTGGCTAATTCCCTAGCAGGGTAAAGCCCCACATCCTGTCTGACTCCTGCCAGCTTTACCTGGGACTCCGGCAAGCTCACGACATGTGTCAAAGTGCTTGGAACCCTCCCGCCAGCCGTGCCCGTTCCTGCCGCCCCCACCTCTGCCTGGCGCGCCCTGGCAGCCCGTCTCTACCTGGCTGGGTCTCTCTCACCCTCCAGACCTCCCTGAGGATGACATCTGTGAGCTGGGCCCTGCTGGGTGATACTGTTGCCCCAATTCTGATCAGAACTATGATCTCACGGGCAGAAACTGAATCTCATCTTTGAAACCCCAGGCCCATAGTCATTATTCAAAGAGGTTAAACTGAATCATCAGCCTTCAAAGGACAGCAAAACAGTTCTTTGGTTGCTGCCAGATGTATGATGTGTTTTAGGCTTAGGAAAAATAAATAAACAGGGCTTTTTGAAAAAAGCACTGCATGAGAAGTTTTCATTGAATAGTTTCAAAGTCTGAGTATGAAAGTCGTTAGCGCAACATCAACCAAGTCAGAAAAGGGAAATTCAAATGAAATCATGTAGAAATGCATGCAAATTTGGTCTTTGATCCTTTAACTTATAACCACTAGTTTCCCTAAAACCTTTTTAGTAAATATTACAAAACCAATGACTAGCGATGTGTATCATTTTAGGGCAGAAGGGCTTATGACGTACTCTTTAAAACATCACTTGCAGGTAAAGTTCTCCTTTCTCACCCCCACTCCTTGTCTTTCAACTTGCAGCGTCCCTGCCACCCACACTGCCTGCAGAAGAACAGAATGTTCACAGAATTGTTCTCTCCTATCTCTACTTATTGCTACCATGTAAGGGCCTGGTGATGACCTTGATTTACTAGCTGGCGTGTGCTCCACTGTCCTGCAGAGAACAGGCACAGTGTACAAAAGAAGAGGAAAGGGAGGCTGGGAAGGGAGGCTCAGTGTGTGGCCAGCCCAGGTGGCTCTCACTTGGGGGCCTTGGGGACAGGGACAGCAGCTTTAGTGCCCTCTGTCCACCCTTCCACTGCACCCACAACCAAGGCCCGGCACTGGAGACCCCGAGACTAGCCCTCTGTGCATACAGCTGGTCAAAGTTGATGATAAAAGGGAACAAAAAGAGAAACTTTAGAAATCTTCAAATGTACTTGCTTTTAGATACACACTACTTAAAAAACAAAACAAAACAAAGGTTGGGCAGTGCCTGTGGCTCAGTGAGTAGGATGCTGGCCCCATATACAGAGGGTGGCGGGTTCAAACCCAGCCCCGGTCAAACTCCAACAAAAAAACAGCCGGGTGTTGTGGCGGGCGCCTGTAGTCCCAGCTACTCGGGAGGTGGAGATACGACAATCGCCTAAGCCCAAGAGCTGGAGGTTGCTGTGAGCTGTGATGCCATGGTACGCTACTGAGGGCGACAAAGTGAGACTTTGTCTCTAAAAAGAAAAAAACAAACAAAAAAAGGTCTAGAGAAGTAAAAAAATAAAAAACAACGGAAAAGCATGACTTATAATCCAGAGACTCACAGCTAATACTTTAGTGATTTCCTTCCAGATTTGCACGTTTGTTTATAAGGGAGAATGGAAATTAAACAATTCCCCCCACTGAACATTATAATGTAGGCATTTTTAGGAGAGAACTTTAAACTGTTGACCCTTTGCTAACTGTAGCAAAAATTCTTCAGAAAATGTCAGAAATGCTGCATGCTTGTTTCAGGAACGAGAGTCCCGGACTTGGGAGGCCAGAGCACAGCAGAGCTCTGCGGGACAGGCCGCTGGCAGGGTGAGGAAGCACTCCGAGGGGCTTCCCCTGTGACGTGCACCCCTGAGCTAACCTACATCCTCCTCCTCCTCGGGCCTGTCATCCCCTACTGACCCCTTTTCAAGAGCTCCCAGCAGTGCTCTGAGGCATCTATAAGCAGGGAGCAGCTGCCTGCAAGGAAAGGGGAGCCCCAAGTCCACGGAGCAGGGGAAGAAGCGATCTGAAATACAAATTTAGAACTTGTCAATTTCCTATAACTCTCACTCCTCCTGGTCATCCAGTCCTTCGGACTTCTGGCTAGGTGACCTAAAGATGTTCCTATTATGGCATGAGTGTCTGTGGTACAAGACGTGGTCCAGCTTCGCTAGGTATAAGCTGTGGTTGTCGTGCTGGGCCTCTAAGACCCGAGTACTCCCTGTGTGTAGGGCATGGGGTATCCCCCAAAGGGCAACAGCTTCCATTACATCACTCCCCACAGCACCCCCTGTCAGCCAGGTGCAGCCCCAGTGCAGAGCTGGGGAGGAGGGAGCTGGATGGAGGAAGGCAGGTGGAATTGGCTTGATGGTTTTAATTCAGACAAAGAGAGAGAGACTGGGAGATCAGCCACCACGTGCCAGACTCAGATCTGCGAAGGCGGGGCTACCGCACACATTTACTTCAAACAGGCTGGGGAATGAGTGGGACCTAGAAGCCTGGAGACAGCATAGCCAGGGAAGATCCAGAAGACCGTGCTCCATGAGCCTTGGCATTGCTTGGCGTGTGACAGTTTCTTTGCTTCTCCTGCTCCTCCATGGCATTTAGTGAAATCTTCCAGAGCTTCAACATCCCCTTCTGACTCAGAGGGATCATCAGGCCTTAAGCCCCCCACTGCCTCCAAACTGTATATCAAGGTCACCAATCACCTCCTCATTGCAAAAACAAGGACTGACTCCCCCTCGTCCTCCTTGGCCCTTCAGCTGTGATCAGGTGTTTCCACACTTGGCTTCCAGGAGGCCACAGACCCCTGGCTTGCCTTCCCTGATGGCAGTGCCACCTGGGTCTCCTGGGCTGGGTCTTGCTTCTCATCCCATCCCTCAGTGCTGGGGCGCCCTGAGACTGGCGGCTTGGCCCTTCTCTGCATGCTCCCAGGCGTCCAGCCCAGTGGCTGTAAGTATCGTGGCATTCCTGACAGTCTCCAGGTGTGCGTTTCCTCCTCGGATCTCCCTCCCACCCTGACATCACCACTTAAAAGTTGAGACGCCTGTTGGAAGTCTAGCATGAGCAAACCCAGGATTCTAGTTTTTCCCCCTTGTGAATCTGCTTTTCTGCTTGTGTTCCCAACCTCAGCAAGGGGTGGTGGCTATGCTCAGATATTTGGCTAATGTCTTTGGCCTTGTTCCTTTTCTTTGCTTTCCAATGCCCAACAACTAGATTATCCACAAACCCTGTGGGCCACACTCTCAGAGATGCTGAGCCACGGTCCTCATCCAGACCCAAGCTTCATCACCATCTCTCCTCTCGACTGCTATAGTCCCCTCCTATTCACCAATCTTGCTGCCTCCCCAGGACTGATTCTCCGCACAGAAGCCAGGGCAATTCTGCTCATTGGCAAGATCGTGGCACTCCTAGGTTCAAACTCTGCAGTGGCTTCTCATCACACCCAGAGTAAAGTGAAGGTCCTACCTAGGACTGCTCCCGGGTACCACGCTTCACCAGCCTCCCTGCTGTGCAAGGTAGAAACTGCTCTGAAGGGAAACAGTTTGATGAAAACATTTCAGATTGTTTATGAAGCCAGCACATTGTACCCCTTGGTTGCACTAATGTACGCAGCTATGATTTAATAAAAAAAAAAAGAAATCTTGAAAGATATAACATTCCTAAAAAATACAAAAATATATAAATAAAAAAATCAAAGCGGCAAAGCTCAAAGATAACTATAATTATCTTTACCATTTTGACCTACTTTCCTGCCACTCATTTCTATCCAGTATGGCCTCTTTTTTTTTTTTTTTTAAGACAGAGCCTCAAGTTGTCACCCTGGATAGAGTGCTATGGCATCACAGCTCACAGCAACCTCCAATTCCTAGGCTCAAGCGAGTCTCTTGCCTCTGCCTCCCACGTAGCTGGGACTATAGGCGCCTGCCACAACGCCCGGCCATTTTTTTGGTTGCAGCTGTCATTGTTGTTTGGCGGGACCCGGCTGGATTCGAACCCGCCTGCTCAGGTGTATGTGGCTGGCGCCTTAGCCCGTTGAGCCACAGGCACCGAGCCGACTCTTTTTTTAATAGGTGATTTCATTCCTTTCTTTCTTACGTGTCTTAACGGTTTTAATTTTATCATAGCTATTTTTTGGAAAATCATAATTGCATGTAATAATCCCTTGTCTGAGTATACTAGAACTTATCCAATACTCTAGTATTAAAATTTGAGGTTGCACATTGTAAAACCTTGCATAGAATCCTATGTGCAGAAAGCTTTATTTCTTTAGGGTATATGCTGGGCACTGGAATTACTGAGTCAGAGGGTCTGAACATTCAAGATGGCCAAATATTGTGAAACGGCTTCTGAAGCATACCTCTCAAGTAGCAATGTGTTCCTGGGCCCCCTCCTCCAGTTCAGACTGGACAGAGTACTCACCAGGGGATGTTTTGAAGTCATCTTGAGCCCTGCGCTGCTGTTGGTGAGTCCTGCCCTTCACACTCAAGCTGGCTCCTCTGCGGCTAACGGCAGTCAGTTTTCCAGTCTGGAATTTTTGTTTTATTTTGCTAACAGTCTCTCCTTGGGCTGTCATGCATGTAAACATGGGCGTATGCGTGCACACACACACACATGTCTCCTGGGTGAACCTCTCCACTCCTGCTGCTTCCTGGTCCTCTTCAAGGCCTTGTCATCTTTGCACACAGAGCATAGCACTCCATTTTTACTTGTCACCAAGACTAGACCCTCTCCAACATGTGAGTTAACTGGGGATATTGTCACAACACAAGGTCTTATTCCACAAGACGACACAATGAATGGTCTGTGCAATCATTTTATCCTGTTAGATGAGAACGTCAGTAGAAGTAGAGGCAGAATATTAACCAACTCCATTCCACTCAATGAATTCAACACCAAGCCCTTCCAGACAAGTCTAGTTAATACCTAATCCAGATATAGAGGGAACAGCACAGCGGGGCAAGGACGTGTGTGTGTGTGTGTGTGTGTGTGTGTGTTTTCCTACCTACATGCCATCCCCAAACAAATGCCCATATGCTTAGAACTCTTTGGAAACTGATCTCAAAGGAACCTAAAGAGGAACCAGGATGAAAGTCCTAAAACTGATCTCAAAGTAACCTAAAGAGAAACCAGGATGAAAGTCCTATGTGTGGAAAGCTGCTATCTGATGCTCTTCCGATAGCCAAGGGGTTTTCTACTGGGTCAACATCCTTTTTGTGTTTTATGCTAAGAAAAATATACACATATTAAATGCCAGTGGCAATTTACAATAAGACAGACAATTCCATTCAGGCAAGAAAACAACCAGCAACACGTAACATTCCATACCTCTAAAAGTGGGGGTTCGAATGCCTAAGTCATTGTTTCATTGTTCAGTTTCACGGAGCAACAGCATGGCCCTTGACAGCCGTGTCGTCAGTTATTATCAAACCCTTAAAACATTTACTTTGAGTTTGATCTGTTCATGTCCAAGAATAGCTAAGTCTGCAATATTTATTCTGTATACCAGTGGGTTCTATTTAAAAATCCCATTATCTTGGGGTTGCAAGGATATCATTAAAAATAAATATTAATGCAGGTCTGTATTGATTCTTAACACACAGAACAAAGCCTGCATTTCATAAAACTCCCTGCGCATTACACAGCAACATGTTTGGAAGGCAACAAAGTGGCAGTTGTTTATTATTATCTATGTAATCTTGGATTTAAGTTTCTAATGATCACAGATCACAATAAACTCCTCCACTAGGGCTCAAGGCAAGAGGGTGATGAAAACCTTTTCTAATTGTGGCAAACATATGTTGACACAGATATTTATATGCAATTCTGCCAGACAGGACACGTGTACATCCAATTTTTTTTAACCCTATAATCCCAATGAACAAAATCTACGTGTCAATGTTGGATTTTCCAAGAATATAGTAATTCTTCTAACTTTCCATTTGCAGACTAGTAAAAACTTTCTGAATTATTAATAAGGGTAAGATTTTAAAAAATGAAGTTTCTTATAAGCAAATGGATATTTAAGTTTTCTTCTCAAAAATGATATTGATTTTTGTCCCCAAAGGTCACCATTATTTGTAAGTAAGCTCAAGTTTCTCTTCACAAGCCTTGAGATTTGCACCACAATTGTCTGCAGAAAAGTTCACTCTTCTTTATGGAGAAAACCCTGATAACCCTATTATCAAACAAAAGAAAAATTCACAATTGGAACAGAGATTATTGCAATGTTAACAAAATTCAGAAGTAGAGATAAGTGATCATTGTGAGTCTCTTGTGGGTATAATTTCTTTAAGAGAAGATTTAGGAGCTTAAAAAATACAGTTTAGGAAGAAAAATGATTAAAAACTTTCCATCTCTGACTGCCACAAAAATGCCTTTCAAGACCTAAATATTTGCATCTTTCAAATAATATTTTGTCCAGAGTTTGACATGGTATAAACAAACATGTCTGTTGTGGACTTGCTGACAACTTGTTAGATCACATCTCTGGAAACAGGGTCAGTGAGCAAACTTTTCTTCCCTTGATCTATTACAAGAGAACTCATCGCACCACAGAGTCTAGACAGTGGGTTTTCCCTCTTCTCTTCATCCCAAAGTGTCCCATTCACTGTAAAGAATGGCTTATTTGCTAGTTTTCTTTCAGGGCTTTCCCGGGGTTACTTAGGGCTGAGTGCTAGCATATTTAATGACAGCTGCATATAGCCCTTGGGCGTAGAAATGCAACACAAACGCAGAGTTTCAGGATGCAAATGGAACAAAAGTACTTCTACTACTTGGTAGGATTTTTGTCTCTCAAGGATCTCAAACCAATGGGCTTGAATTATCTGTGTGCCTTTGAGCCTTTTGAAATGGAATTGATCCTGCTGGACTGGTGCTGGTCTGTGGCCTGTTAGGAACTTGGCCACCTAGCAGGTGAGTGACGGGCAGGCAAGCAAAGCTCATCTGAACACACAGCTGCTCCCGGTGCTGGCACTGCCTCCTATCAGGTCAGTGGCAGCATTAGATTCTCATAGGAGTGTGAATCCTGCTGTAAACTGCACGTGAGGGACCGAGGTTGTATGGTCCTTGTGAGTGATAGTAACCAGGAGCAGACTGGACATAAGCAACACACGTCGGAGATGGGACCATCTAGTTGCAGGAAAACAAGCTCAGGGCTCCCACTTGTTCTGCATTATGGTGGGTTGTATAATGATTTCATTATATACCGCAATATAATGATACCAGAAATAAAGTGCACAATAAATGTAATGAGCGTGAATCATCCCAAATCATGTCCCCCTCCTCCCCTCTCATCCACGGAAAAATCGTCATCCATGAAACCTGTCCCTGGTGCCAAAAAGCCCAGGGATCACCGTGCACTGTTCAGAGAGCTTTACTTATTTTAGTTCTATCCCATAATACCGTGTAGTGTCACTGCTGAACCTCAAAAACAAAAACAAAAGCCTTGCCAACAGGGTCCACCTGAAGCCCTTGCAGGGTCAGAAAAAGTGAGTTGGCCAACGTGGGCACACTGGGCTGGAAACTGCCCCTTTACTCGGGAGCACTGGGCAGTGTACAGGGACAGGGCGCGTGCCACAGCGTCCCCGACATTCCTTCACAGACAGACCAATGCTGATTCCTGATCCCGAGGTGTTGATGGTCTTTCAGGTCAGTGAGGTCAAGTCTCCTTCAGGAAAGATCCCACATGAGCTCAGCCTGGCCAAGGAACTCTGAACCTTTGCATGAAGACCTCTGAAAAGAACATAGTTTCTTTGGGCAAATCTATAAGCTCTCTCTATCGCCTTCCTTATTGGAAATAAAATATGGGCCCTTCCCACCTCCACCCCCCTGGATTTTCTTGCTTACTCACCTGCAGGAGTTCCTATACATTTTAGACAAGAGACTCTTGTCTCCTGCTCATGTGGTGTTCACTTTCTCCGCATCATGGGGTCTCAGCGGCTGTCTTCTCACCCTCACAAACATTCATGCTATCATGGAAACTTTTCAAAGTACTGTGCAGTTCTCCATCGCTCATCACCCCCAAAACATTTCGTCATGCATCTCCCTCAATAAGTCTTCCTACAGAACCACAAGCCAGTAATACATCCAGGAAAACTAACAAGAATTCCATCATGTCATCAATCTCCAGTCAATGTTCAAAGTTCACAGGTTGTCTGTCTGCCATGGGCTGATTAATATCCCCCACGAATTCATATGTGGAAGCCCAAACCCTTAGCACCTCAGAGTGTGATTGTGTTTAGAGATAGGCAATTAATTAGAAAGGTATTTAAGTTCATATTAGGTCATTAGGGTGGGTCCTGATCCAATAAGACTGGTATCCTCATAAGAAGAGGAGATTAGGACACAGAGGGACTCCCATGTGAAGACACAGGGAGAAGACGGCCCTTGAAAGCCAAGGAGAAGAGCCTCAGAGGAAACCAGCTCAGCCAACACCTTGATCTTGGACTTCCAGCCTCCAGAATTATGAGAAAATAAGTTTCTCCTAAGTGTTTAAGCACCTAGTCTGTGGTACCTTGTTATGGTAGCCCTAGCAAACTTATATACTTTTCTACCATTAGTTTATATTTTTTAAAAAAATATGTGATCAAATCAAAGTGCATCCATTACATTTAGTTGTTATAGAAAAATTATGGCTTTCATTTCAGACAAACTGGATTTCAAATGTGGAGCTCTCCCTTGGTACAAGGTGGCTTTGAAGTGAGCTCCCAACTCCTGAGCTTCAGTGCCCTCAGCAGAGACCACAGCGGATGTGAGTCCAATCGTGGTGACAAGTGAGGAAAAACCCAAAATTACATGAAAGTGTTGGTGCATAGAAAGTTTTCAGCAAGTGCCCCTCACAGTTCTTACACCAAACAGAAATCTAGAAGTTTCTGTTCGAAGTAGAGATGAAGAAGATCACTATTCTTTTTTTTTTTTCTTCATTGTTGGGGATTCATTGAGGGTACAAGAAACCATGTTACACTGATTGCATTTCTTGAGTAAGGTCCCTCTTACAATCGTGTTTTGCCCCCAAAAGGTGTGGCACACACCAAGATCCCACCCACCTCGCTCCTTCCCTCTCTCTGCTCTTCTTTTCTCCACCCCTCCCTCATTCTTTCTCTCTCTGCAGACTGCCCTGCAAAAGTCACTCGCTGGATAGTCCATGGCACGGAAGACCTCCCCTTCCCACAGGGAGGAAGAGTCTGAATGGGGGTGACGTTCACATGGCCCAATCATTTTTAGGCATAATGGAAGCCAACATTTGAGCTCTCACTTTGTGTCAGGTCCTGAGCTAAGCACAATGGAAGTTAACTCATTTGTTTTCAATAGCGTATGAGATATGGTTTTATCCTTACAGAACTGAGGAAACTGAGGCCAGGTTGAAGGTGCAGGCAGGGAGGAAGCAAAGCTCCCTTGCAGAGTGGGAGGCCCCTTGGTGGAAAGGAGGACAAGGATCAGAGACGGTAGAGTGAGAGGGTCCTGGGGGAAGGTCCTCATGGACCCTAGACCCAGCATCTCGAGAATGCCTGGAGAACAGGGCTGGGCATAGGACAGCGATAATGAAAGAGCTAGAAGAACAGGCTGGTGCCTATACAGGGATGAGGCGCAGAGAGAGAAATCTGTAATAACTTCTACGGGCAGTATAGGTAGTCACTGCAGGATTTCACACGGAGACTGGGTCTGGAGTAAGTGATCCTTCTCAATTAGCAATTGCTGTGATTCCAGAAGTTTAAGAAGCCTACAGTCTATTACATTAATCTGATAAGATGGCCATCATTCCATCCAGCTTGAGTGCAGTGACATTTTGTAATGACTGTGCTCAGCCTAATTAGAGATTTGAGACACTTGTGGAGGGTTTTCCTTTCCTCCTTGAGTAGGTGGTTTTGGGTTGATGTAAAGCCCCATCACACCATACATGGTGACCAATAAAAACCTCACGGCTCAGGGGCAGCATGGTAAGTAGGTCACCGCATCCTCAGATGCCCGGAGAGGCAGGTGACAAGTGTGCAGGTGGGACAGAGAAAGTATCAGGGCCATGTCAGAGAGCACACACCCAGCAAACAGGCTGACAAACGGCACTGCGCTGGTCACACAGAGAAGGCCTGGGCTAGCACTGCTGTCCACTCACAATATGGACAGGAGCTGCGCCCTCGGTCACAAGGGAAGATGACTAGTGTCTGGTTCTCCTTCCACTCCCTACTCCACATGACTTTGAGACTCTGAGCTCCCCAGTGGAAAGCTAGAGAGGATGCCAGTTCACCTGCCTCGCCACCCGTTCATCACAGCTGCACCGAGTGGCCTTGCCTGCTCGACAGCCACAGCTGTGAAGTGCGCGATGCACGTGCCCAGTAAAGGGTGTTGATGGAGGCCGTCCTCATAAAGAACCCAACAGCACAAGCTCCCACAAAACTGGGACATGTTTTCCCCTCAAGGTTATTTAATGTGCAAAGTGAAAAAAAAATCTCCCATCTGTTTTCCTCTTTCTGGCTGCACCTGTGTGGTTTAAGGCGTGATAAGATCAGATGTGATTTCAGTGTCATTTGATGAATTACCCTCAAGTGAGCTTTGAGGTAAAGAGAAGTGAAACTTTAAGAATGTGTCACCCACATACAGGATACATGACACAAACAACAGAAGTGGCGTAGCGAACTAGTGCGCTCATTTCCTACAGGAAAAGAGAAAGAGCTGCTAATTGAGAATCCGTATCTGTTGGACACAAAAGGAAGTACCGCCTTCTCTCTGATGGACCAGCTCAAACAATGCAGCTGTGACCACGTCTTTCTCCTTGGGCTGGGAGGGATGCTACTTCAACTTCCCCTTTGTTTTTTTCTATCCCCTAAGAGGGCCTTACAGGTTTTTAGGCACTAAGGAAGTCTTGAAAAAAACATTTGCAGATTCCTTATTCCAATTTAAAGGAGATGTATCCAACTTCCTGTAGTGGCAAAACACCAACAACACATTTGGTAATGAACCAATGACAGAGGATGCCTCAGTTAACATATCCTATAGGAACAAAATTTTCTTTAACAAAACCTGTTGGAGGTGATGAGGGGATGGGTCTGGGAGATTCCAGCTAATGTCATGGGGGGGTTTCTGGCAAGGGGACAGAGCACACACCCAGAGTACATCTTCTGAGTGAAGTGTCATAGACCTGCCTAAGGCAGGTTCCCGCATTCAGCCCAGGGGAGTGTGCGGACAGTTCTTACTGCCTGAGGAGCTTTGGTGCCAAAGACTGCCCATGGAAATGGGGTGAGATGGGGGACAGGGCACAGGATGGGTGATAATTTGGTATCTCCAGGAATTTTGCTTTTTGCCAATTTCAAAAAGTACATATATCAATGCTAGGAACGCTTCTTCTTTTTTATGGTAGGTACCGATTTATTGTTCTTTTATCTTTAGGACGAAATTATCACCCATCATAGCATCCAGAATAATGCCTTATACATAATAAATGCTCATGTAACATGTTTGCTTTTATTGAAATTCATTCATTTAACAAAACTTCTGATACCCCTTAGTATAATATTCTCATTCAACTCTTTTATTCCTTCCCCATGATATAACATGAAGCATTGGCTAACAGAGTCAAGAAAACCCCAGATGCAGACAGAACTCTCAAGAGGGGATTGTGTTAGGGGCCAGTAGGAGAATCAGAGACTTAAATGTGAATCGGATTCAAATATGCATTTTTTCACCTATAGTTCAAGGTCAACTATAGGAACACGATAGTACTGGACACAACATGGTAAGAAAAGGGAGTGAAATGAAATATGTTCAAGTGATCAAATGATACCTAACCAAAAGGTAGGCATCAAAGACAACATGATGTGTATGATAAATAATTACAGATGTATATGGGAATATCCTTCCTAATTAGCTACTTTAAATTGATGATTCTTGGTCCCTATGATGACTCAATGACATCATTATACTCCCTCAGTATTTACCAGTTTTCAGTGCACTCACATCGTTTCAATTGATTGGTGTAACAACCCCCTCTGAGTTGAAGTGGACTAATATGATCCCATTTTCCAAAGAGGGAAGCTGAGGTTCAGAGAGGTTGTGACTTTCTCTTACTTCCCAGCAGAGCAACAGCTCCAGTGTTCTGACCCTGCAAAAGCGCTGGACACTCACCAACCATCATTATTACACATAATTAGAGATAATTTGGGGGGACTTACTACTTGCCAAGTCACTGTTCTAAGCACATCACCACTATTAACTCAATTACTCTTTCCAACAACTCCAGGAGTTTGTTACTATTATTAAATTCATTTTAAAATTAGAAAACAGAGGCACAGAGACATGAAAGTCAGGAAATTTGGAGAGTTAATCTAAGAGAGGCCAGAGGTTTCCCCTTTTTTGCAAAGGCAGCATAAATTGCATAGTTTTATTTCCTTCTTCCGGTTGTCAACAAGTGACTTTTATTTGGGTGGTAATAGGGAAAAAAGCCCTCTATCCTCAATCTCAATTCAGTCCACTGATCATTCTTGGTAACATCTGATGTTTCCTTGTCTGTGATATCTCTTGCAGAGAATTCAGAGCCTCATTTTATAGCCCAAGTGCCGGGTACAACTACTGGGTGACACCTGGCACACACACGCACACAGATAGTTACTGATGAGGACACATGTACATACCCTCCTGATAATAGCAGAAGTCTAGACAGCTTAAAAAAAAAATAGGTATCTCAAGTCAAAAAAGATCTGGCAGGCTTGGTGCCTCCTGTAGTTCAGTGGCTAGGGTGTTGGCCACATACACCAAGACTGGTGGGTTGAGACCCAGCCCAGGCCTGCCAAACAACAATGACAACAACAACAACAAAATAGCCAGGCATTGTGGCGGGCACCTGTAGTCCCAGCTACTTGGGAGGCTGAGGCAAGAGAATTGCTTAAGCCCAAGAGTTTGAGGTAGCTGTGAGCTGTGATGCCACAGCACTCTACCAAGGGTGACATAGTGAGACTCTGTCTAAAAACAAAAAAAAAAAAAAAAAAGAAAGAAAGAAAAGAAAAAAGAGAAAGATCTGGCAATTTAAAAGACAAGCAAAATAGCACACACAATTGTCTCTATTCACTCTCCAGTTGGGCTAAGTGTGTGTGGAATCCCTGATGTTCACAGAAGGAGTGACAGTGTTTAGATAGAGCCCTTCCCCTCTTGCACAAATACTAAAGGGGTCTGGGGGTGGGGGGACAAAGGACAGGCCAGGTTGCAGCAGCAATCTCTTGCCCGATCAGGACCTGCCAGGTCTGGCCCTGGTGTGGTTGGGAGTTGGTAGAGCTAGTGTAGTCCTGGTGGCATCCTCCTAGGAAAGGGCCAGGGCCAGGGCATCTAGGCCTTCCTGCCTATGAAAGTCAAGGGCTTTGGGAAACCCAGGCCTAGAATTATTGGACCAAACCAGAATCCATATTTTTCTTTCCCTTTACCTATACAAAAATCTTCTTTCAGATTAAAAACACTTAAAGTTATAAAGACATGCAATAATGTAAACACAATAAAAATAAATGTAAAGAGGAAAAATAAATACAATAAAAATATAAAAAGTGTAACAATTATGTGCTTGTGATGAAACAAAACATAACACACATTTAGAAAATGTTGCTATTGATGAGCAATAAAAAATACCTACAAAGACCTGCCCTGCTTAACTCAAAACTCAGCTTTTGAGAAAAAAGCAATCACTGTATGCTCAAAACTGTAAGCAGTCCAAGCAGCAGATGGGTCTAGAAGTTCTGCCACCCCAGCCAGAACTCAGAGCTGGTTTAACAATGTGCTCCCATGAGAAGCAGGGAAGCTAGTCTGAGCCCCCATGCAGCTTCTGCATTCATGTAAAAGAAAATATCAAACAATATTCATATCAAGCTACATTCACATATTAATAGGTTGGCTATGAATGTAAGAAGTTGGGCAAATGTCAACTAAAGCTTCCATGAGAGACTATTTATTATGCATTTTTATTATTATGTAAAAACTGTGTGTCACTCATCCTTTATATCAGCATAATTTCTGATAAACATATATGTATTTGTGTATATGTATGTCTCATGGGTACACAGGCACACACACACAGCCCCCCATTCCTGCCCAGCAGGCTGTTAAACATTAATCAGCGCACACCATACAAGCTCTCCACCACTCTCCTTTTAAGACCTGTTCCCACACCCCAGGCCTTACACAAAACAATGGTTGCTGATATGCCCATCAACAGGCCCCAAAAGGTTTGTCTGTCAAACGTCCTTAGAGAATGGAAGGAAATCCTCCCCATTTATAAGCCCTTGGTGAAGGCTCTCTGGCCTGGCTTCCCAAGCTGACTTATTCACCACTCGCCATGCCATCAGCATCACTGTTCTTAACTATCTTGGGCAGCCCAGAAGGAGATAAACACATTTAAGTTAGGCCAAAATCTGATGGAGGTCTATGGAGATTTAGAGTTCTCTACTTCCAAAGGTTTCGTGACATTGACAGATAGTCTTCTTCTAAAGAAATAGTAGTTAAAAAACGTTTAAAAGTACAAGTTTATGTTGCCACACTAGTAATTAACTGGTTAATTACTTCTCATCAATTTACTTTTAAATTTCACCAGGACATCAAGTTTGATTTTGAAATTGCAATATATTACTTCTCATCAATTTACTTTTAAATTTCACCAGGACATCAAGTTTGATTTTCAAATTGCAATATAAACAACAGCTCCATTGACTCAACTGGAGGATAAAAGCGCTGTCTTAGCAAAAACTCTTTAGAAAGGAAGTCTCTTAATTCTTCTCTGGGCCACCATGAAAAGAAGTGTGATTAAAGTGATTGTTATTCTTCAAACTCAGTGAAGCATAATGGATTCTATAATCTTCACCAGAAGCATACCACCAAATGAGTGTTTTTTTAACTTAACAAACCCTCCAAACTCAGGATACCCTGTTACAAAGGATTTCCTGTAATTCTCTGGGAATATGCAATAGAAGAATATAGACAGAATTTAAATGTCTGAAAATAATACAATTTAATTCAATTACACTTCTTCAAATTCTTAACGTTGGCAAAAGGTATTATTTTCTAAGTTTTTTATTTTCTTTCCAGTCGTCCCAATAATATTTAAATCATAGCTCCCTCAATTTGGGTCTTAATTCTAGAACTTCAGCATTTACCCCAATTTTTTTTTAATCATGGTAGATTGAAAATATTGCAACCTCAACCGTTTTTGTGATTAATCAATCTAAATGCAGAGTGCTTCAAACAAAAACCTAATTAGTACAATTTTTTGTCAGATGATTATATTCTCATAAGACGTTAGGCTGAGCCAGGAGAGGTAATCCACATTAGTTTTCAGGTGTTTCCTGATGTTATCATGATTGACATTCTAAGATGACTACCATCACTAGGAGTTTCCGTTCCAGAAAAGAACGCTTTTGAATTTCCGTAAACAACCTTCGCCAAAATGAAATGTTTGTTGGAAATCCCCAGTTGTTAAACACTAGCACTACTACACTCGAACCTCCGTAGTAGATCACCTCCCTATATTGACTACTCCTTAAGTTGACCTAATTTTCATAGGCTGGACATGTACCACATGTGCGTATCAGTACAGTACAGTACATGTTGTCCAGTTTGTTACAGTTACAGAGGTTCTACTGTATTCATTT
The DNA here is from genome assembly GCA_963573935.1 of Arctocebus calabarensis. Lineage (NCBI taxonomy): Eukaryota > Metazoa > Chordata > Mammalia > Primates > Lorisidae > Arctocebus > Arctocebus calabarensis. Next base: position 16,558 of record CAUYON010057292.1, read on the forward strand.
GTACTTAAGTTGGGCATCCCACCAGCTGTCATTTTGAATACAGCTTTTTCCTCTACAGAGGACACCCTAGCAGTTAATCAAGAACTTTAGTAGCTACCTTGTACCCCCGCTCTGCTCAGCATATGCAGGACAGTTCAGGGATGCCAGTCACAGGCATCCTTGCCTCTCACTGCCTCATCTTATAACAGCACCTTCCTTTTCTCTCATCAAGTGAGCTGTCTCCCAACTACTCTTTTCTTCAATGTAATCCTCAATCTTAACTAGATATATGGCTATCGATAATCAAGACATCATCTCTCGGGTCAAAATGATAGAAAGAGCTTGGTCCCTGGTTGCAGAGGACCAACTACTAGCCCTGAAACTACTAAGATCTGTGAGAAAATAGTTAGTTTCTCTCTCTTGTGTGCAACTGTTTTGTTTTCCCTCACCTGCAGTCCTAAGTCCTTATTCCTGGAGCAGAATTTCCATTCTCTTCTTTCCAGTGGATTTGACCACTGTAATCCCCCCTCCACCTGATTCTGCTCATGAGAAATTCTAGCCCGTGTGAATTTATGTCTGTTTTTTTTTTTTTCTGTTATGAGAATTTTAAGTAAATGCATATTACAAGATTTCTTTTGGAGAGATTTAGAAAGATGAAGGGCTGTGATGGAGGAGAACAGAGATAAAGCAGATGCCAGCTTTCAGAGGGCAAAGGAGGCCACGAGAGTGAGCAGCAAGGTCTGGGTTTGGGGCTCATGGAGGGGAGGGGCACAGATACGCCATGCAGAAAAAACTCAAGGGTGTACTTTCTGGGACGCGGTTATCAGGGCTAGTTCTAAAGCCCTGAAACTCTCTATTGGACAAGGGCAGGGGATTGAGCTTTGCGGAGGTTATAGGTTATCCAAAGCTTTATTCGTCTCAAATACCAGCTGATTTTCCTTGGACCAAGGTGCAATCTTGGAGATACAGAGCCACTATTACAAACCACGAGGTGGAAAACCCATTTCCACATACTAGATGAATGGCAGAGAGGAAAACTGAACCTTGTATTCAAGCTTCTGATGAGAAATGATTTGCCAATGTGGCTCAGATAAGATCAGCTGTGACCTCAAAATTAATGCAGGAGCCCAGCGTGCCCAATAACAGTCTTACTTAGGTATGGATCTGAATTGGGACTCGGGCGTTCCTCAGGGTTTTGAGGAATAGAGCTCTGATTTTGGAGAGGTGACACAGTCCTCCGAACTTGACTTTCGTGTCTTTTCCCCCCAGGATTTACTCAGAAGAGAAGGTAGAACTATAAGCATTTCTTTAAATCTCTTTGCCAGCAGTAAAAACTCTCCAAACCCTCAGAAGGACCGTGTACTGACCGGAGGAAAACAAAAGAGAAAGAGATGGGAGAGGAAGAGGCGGAATGGGTGGAGGGCAGGGAGGCCGTGGGGGCGGCACTATTGACCACCAGCTTCTCTGGGTAGGCCCTTCTCCCCCGAATCAATGCTTGGGGGCCTTCACCTCTGCCTTGGGAACTCTTGCTTAGAGGCTGCCAGCGACAGTGGCTTGGCAAAAGGGTAAGACAACAAGTGCCCACGAATAGCTGCTAAACACCAAGAACTCTGTAACACTCTGCCCACCATCAGAACATGTTCGTAACAATCCCACACAGTAGTAATAATTACCTCTATCTCGTGGATGAAGAACTCGCTAGTAAATAGTATAGTATGCAAAGGATGGTCCAGCTCACTCTAAGTACAACCCAATGTGACTTCCATTTCCTGTTCCGGAAGGGGAGGAGGGGCGGGACCTCACACCCTGTGAGGCAAGAGAGTCAGGTGTAGAGACAGCCCCTCCCGAGTTAGAATTCTGGAGGTATCTGCTCATTGAAGGACACTGTCCAGTATGCAAGAACATCAGACCTATGCCTCGGCTACACTATTAGTCAAGTGGGCTTTCTTTCATTAGCCCAAGATCACAATCACCATTTATAATATTTTTTATGGTGCTATCTTCCAAAAATAATGCTTTTACAGTACAAACTATACATTCATTCATTTAAGTACTGCAGAGCCTATTATGTATGAAGTATATGGCAGTGAACAAAATAGACATAAAACCCTCACTTTAACGGGAGAATTCGACTACAGACAGCGTAAGAGCTGACAGTAAGAAACTACTGTTGTATATAATAAGTTGTTATTTTTATTAGGTATGCTAATTGTGTGGCGGTTGTACAGTGTCTTTATCAGTTGGAAATACTGAAGTATTTGTGGGCCAAATTACATGACATCTAGGATTTGCTTTTAGTACTTCAAAGTTGGGGAGGAGGGTTAGTGGGGACAAAACAAGACTGGCAAGAAGCTTATAGCTGCTGGAAGATGGGTAAGTGGGGGTTCATTATCTATTTGCTCCACTTATGTTTATATGGAAATTTCCTTATATGAATTCCTCCCGCCAAGGAGTTTGGAAAGATAATGAACAAAGAGTGTTTTATGATGTGTCAATCAGGCAGAACTGCTATGCAGAAAAATGGAACAGGGAAGAGAGGTGGGAAAGGCTAAGAGGGGGGGTGGTGGATAAATATAATCCTTCTACTTGCGTGTAATATTTATTTATTTTATATAGAAATTTATGTAAGACATGGAGGTGTTGGTAACTTACATTAGGATAAGAAATTAATACACATATAACTAAATCAAATGGTAATTAAAAGATACTTAATTTTCTGAGAAAGAAGAAAACAATTTGTGTTTTAAGCAAGATTTGAGTTTTAAAGGAGTCTTTTTTTTTTGAGACAGAGTCTCCCTTTGTCATCCTGGGTAGAGTGCGGTGGCCTCACCTTAGCTCACTGCAACCTCAAAGTCCTGGGCTCAGGTGATCCTCCTGCCTCAGCCTCCTGTGTAGCTGGGACTATAGGAGCCCACTACAATGCCCGGCTAATTTTTCATATTTTTAGTGGAGACGGGGTCTCACTCTTGCTTGGGCTGGTCTAGAACTCAAGAACTCAAGTAATTCTCCTGCCTCAGCCTCCCAGAGAGCTAGGATTACAGACATAAGCTACCACACCTCACCGAGTTTTAAAGAAATCTTAACAAATTATGGTTAAAATTTACCTAACTTTTTCTTTATGTCAGTCAGGACTAGGTTCTGCCAGCATATTAAAGCATTATTGGATTTAATCCTCATAATAGTCCTAGAAAGCTGGGATTGCTTCCATCGTCAGCAGGTAAACAGCTTGTCCAAGGCCACGTGGACTCTAAGTGGTGGAACCTGGTTTGATTCTATGAAATCTGGCTCCAGACTTGCAGCGTTTACCCATCAAGCCACAGCACCTATGCCGGTGAATAATTAAGTAGCAATTTGAATACATCAAGGGGAAAAGGCTAGACCTAAATAAAGCAGTGACTTGATATTTTCTGGTGTCTGCTGCATGTGAGATGCTGTCCAGTACAGTGAGGGACTGCGGAGGGTCAAGACTGAGTGTGGAGTAGCTCTGAATGGAGTGGAGGCCAGGTTCAGGAGGTGGAGGCCAGGTGCAGGAGGCGGAGGCCAGGTGCAGGAGGGGGAGGCCAGGAAGGGCCCTGGGTAGGATGGTGCTACAGAGCAGACCGCTGACCAGGGGCCAGGTGGAGGTTCTCTCCCACTCCTACAGCACCTCAGACTGCTGCTCTCTGTTCCAGAACATGGTCGGCCAGCATCAGACAACCAGAACGCAACATTTCTTAAAGGTGTGATTGGCTATTACCAAGGTGATACTGACTCAGTCAGCACATTTCAGTGTCTCTGGGCACTGGGCACTATTGTAAAGCAAGGGAATCGCAGTGGTAAGCCACACAGGGTCTCTGCTGGCATGGAGTGCTAGGAATAAACAAACACATCCCGTGTCGCAGGATGCTAAATGCTGTGCGTAAAGAAGATGTAGAGGGAGAAGGGCCTGGCTTGCAGGGGATCCTTTTATAGGTGTCAAAAGCATTGTCAGAAAGATTTCTTTGAGAAGAGAGACAGTAAGGCTCTGATATCTGGGGGAGAATGTTCTAGGCAGAGGCAAAGAGGACACTGAGCAGGGGTGCGTGTGGAGCCTGGGAACCGCGGTGAGCGATTCAGGGAGAGTACAGGGATTGGGTGGGAAATGAGATTGGAGCAAGAAGACAGAGCAGGGGCTAGTCTGGGGAGGGTCTCCTGCGCTGCTCAGCGAACTCGCTTCTGACTCTGAAACCAAAACCACTGGAGAAGCCTGATCCGACACAGGGGCAGGATCACTCTAGCTGGCAGGAGGCGTGGTCTGCAGAAGGCAACCAGTTAGGCGCCTATGGCAATGATCCAGAGATACGGCCCTGGATTGGACCATGTGCAAACAGTGAGAGACGTGGAATCCGGGATTTCTTTTTTCTTATCTATTAGAGACCGAGTCTTACTATGTTGCCCCAGGCTACAGTAGCAACAGTCTAGCTCACAGGAACCTGAAACTCCTGGGTTCAAACCATCCTCCTGCCTCAGCCTGTAGTCCCAAGTAGCTGGGAGTACAGGTGCCCTCTACAACATCCTGCTGATTTTTCTACTTTTAATAGAGACAGGGTCTCACTTTTGTTCAGTCTGGTCTCAAAATCCTGATGTGGGGGAGAAAGTGGGTGGAGGGAGGGTAATTTGGTGGGCCCTCACCTAGGTGTATATTGCAAGGGTACATGTCAAACCTATTACGAGTAGAGTATAAATGTCTTCACACAATAAGTAAGTGAGGTGAAGGCTATGTTAACCAGTTTGATGTAAGCAATCCAAATTGTATATAAAATCAGCACATTGTATCCCATAAATGCATTACTGTATAAAGTTAAGATTTAATAAAAAAAAAAATCAAAATCCTGATGTGACGCGGTCTCTGGCCTTGCCCCCCCAGAGTGCTAGAATTACAGGTGAGAGCCACCTTGGGTGGGTGGGAGGATCTGGATATTTTGGAGCCTACAGGGTTGCCTATGGATTGGTCCTGAGGTATGAGAAGGAGCTGTGACCACAGAAGCCCTAAAGGCTGACTTAAGCCTGACTTAAGCCCCACTGTCAACCTTCCCTGTGGGGTAAACCATTAGAAGAGGTGTCGATTAAAATGCACTAAGGTCAGATTTGTGTTCTAGTCTCAGTGGTGAGTGCTGACTCAGCAGCAACTCTAATAGTCTCAGCAAGAGAGCAGAGGCTGAAAGGATGGGCAGGGGACGTGAATAAGTGACTGTGGTCTGAGAACCACTTGAGAAGTTATTGCTGACTGACCGGACAATGCAGGAAAGGGAAGGAAAAAGGCTTGCTGTGACCATTGAATGGAGGTGTTATTAACTGAGAATTGGAGCAGGAGGGGGGTCACAACCCCAGGAAGTTAGAGGTAGGCCTGGAAATAGAGATTATGAGTCCAATTCTGGGCGGGTGACTTTGAGTCAATTGTGCCAAAGCCAAATAGATAAATCCCACAAGGTGTCTGAATAAGAGTGGGAGGCTCAGACGACCCTACTTTGAAGTTTATTTTCTCTTATTTTCAGACACAGTAGGCCCTCACTATTTGAGACAAAAATTTAAAATCAGAATATTCTAAGAGAGGTGTGATTTGATTATTGTCTAGTAGGCACAGTAACTAAAACTAGGTGACCAGAATACATTCCCTTTTAATATGAAGAAGTCCTTCAGAATTTGGTAACAAACAGAATTTACCGATCACAGTGCAATTATTGTGCCACCTAAACAACATTCTACAACATGGTTTAGCTGTGTCCTTTTTTTTCAGGAAGAGTGCTAAATTCTGACTACGAGAATAACGAATGTACATTTTTCACCCTTGTTTTTACATTTCTAAGCTGGTAAATGAGAAGGAAGGCTTTCACTCAGAATCCACCCAACTGGCATTGAACATCCGACCTGTGAATTCACTATCCAGGGGAGATAGTCAAGTCAAACAATTGATTAAAAGTCGGCAGTGTGCCAGCCACCATGCTCACCAGTGGAGATAGAAGGGTAAGTGTGGTATGATCCAGATGTCACATAGACCAGGTCTCCCCATACATAAAAGGCATGTTTACAGCTTGGAATAGCGTCAAGATCCTGTCTGGAAATGCCTCCATCACTCGTGTGGTTTAGGGAATATTAGACTCACTGCCACAGCTTCTCTGGTAGCTGTTTCTATTCCAGAATAAACACAATACCTGCTGAGTTTGAAAGTTTACGATAAACTAGTGAAAGGCAGGCAAGGGACTTACATATTTATAGAGCACCTCATTTAGTACAGACCCATAAAGCTTTTAAAACAACAGTGGTGCTGGACTCCCATTATAGAACAAAAACACTTTTCCAAAGAGACCTTTATGAAGCGGTTAACTCAGTACCACTAGATTTCTCCAGTGGATTTTTTGTTTTTCTTTTCTTTCCTTCTCCTCCTCCTTCTCTTTTTTCTCCTTCTTTCCCTCTTCCTTTTTCTTATTTATAGATTGAGCTACCTCCTTTGAATTTCTATTCTTCAATATATTTGTGATTTTTTTAAACTTCTATCTCTTAAAGCTAATTTCAACCAGTAGAAGGGAAAATTATTTTGTTCAAACATTTGCTCTTAAGGAGCTTGTAGGAGTCTAGCAAGGAAAGGTAGCCAACTAAATGGTCATCAAGAATGCCACGTGGTCTAAGGGCTAGAACAAAGGTAAAGAGGATGCTAAGGCGCTGAGAGGAAGGATACCTGGCTTTGTAGGTGTGGGGGAGGTAAACTCATCCATCCAGGCTTCACGGCAGCACTGGGAGGCATGAGCTGCTTTGGTTACTTTGCTCAGGGGGGCACAGGAAAGAAGACAAAGGAAGTGAGGAATGGAGAAAGGCCAGCAGGTGGGCAAAGCAAACATCAGTGGCCAGCTGCTCCCAGACCCCCGAAATCCCTCTCCTTGAGCTGCACCGTCTGGGCTGACCTGCCAGTGCTGAGTGGCCTCCTCTGCTGCCTGCCATGCTGCCTCTCTGGACCAGTGCGTGGCTTCCCAATGGTTCTACCTATTTCTAGAATTTCCCACAACAGCTCTTTCTTTGCATAGTAGGCAAAGTGATAACTGGGCATTCACCAGATTATGTCATTCCCGGGCCCCAAACCTTCCGAAGCTTTGCTTCACACTGTCAAGCCATGGCTAAGGTCTCTGATACTCTGAAGACCCACACACCCCTGCCCCTGCCCCTCCTCCTTCTGCCCCTCCTCTGCTGACTGGTCGCCTTCTTTTTCCTAGAATTTGGTGGAACTTATCTCTCTCAAAGTCTCTCCATCCTTATTCTTTTCCTCTACCCAGAACCTTCTCTCGAATCTTCTCGGGATCACTCCTTATGATGTAAACCTCCACTCAGATGTCATCTCTCCAGAGAGGCCTTTCTGCTCACCCAGGCAAATACAGAGCTCCCCACCCTCATCCCATTTCTCTCTTATTTCTTTAAAGCACTTGTTACATCGGGTTTCCCCCTGCATTCCAGGTTCAGTCTGTTTTATTCATCACTGTATCTCCAGAACTTAGAAAAGTACACTGGTTAAATAAACAAAATATAATCTCGATTTCCAAGTACAGTGAATAACGGATCTCTACCACAATAAAACAAACTAACAAAAAATGTGTTCCTCTTCTCCTCTCCTTATCATTGACTTTTGCCTCAGGCCCTTCTTCTAATGCCTAGATAGTTTTTCGCAGTTATTTTCATTGTTTATTATTCTAGCCATCTAGTAACAGAACAAAACTTAAGTGTGACAGCCAGTAAACATAAAAGAGTCACTGCTTACTAAGGGCTTAGTGCATATTAGGTGCTACCCGCATATTATGCATTTCAACCTTATAACATCTTGATTGTATAATTTTATTCTTATTTTAGAAGATACTTTCTTTTAAGTAACTTCCAACTAACATACATTGATTGCCTAATTTCCACATTATTCCAATATTTCAACTCTGAGTATTCAACCCACAGAAAAACAAACTTCTCTTTTCCATGCACACCATTTTTCTAATAATTAATGTTCCAGAAACCTTGCACTTGAACTAGTACAATAAATAAGCAAACAAAATATTCTATTAAAGAGCTATCTATACAGGATGTATCATGCACATGGAAGCATCAAGTAAGAATTTTCTTGTTCAAGAGTATGCTATATAATTTCTGAACATTTGCCAAGCATATTTTCTCTATACATTTAGTAATCCAAAAGCAAGGAGGTTTTTAGGATAGTTATGGCTAGATGTTAGGTCTTTAGCTAAGATTTTTCCTTCTTTATTTCTACAAGAAGTTAAGAATAAATACCTGTTAACTTCCTTTGTAGAAAATTTCTTACACAACAGTATTAGATTAGACTGTGTCACATTTTGATACACAACGCAGCGTAATGCTGCACAAGACTCCTTTTGTCCCTCTAGGGCATTCTGGATTTTGGAAGTCATTGCTATTATGAAACTCATCACTGCTCAGTTCTTAGAACTTCATAATATTCCCTTCCATTTCAGATGAGTTCTAAAAAGAAGCAAAGAAATAGGAGCGCTTCATAATAATGTCACTTTTAAAAGGCCCTCTGGATTCTAAGGTTCTGAAGGTGATTCTTCACTGTGATGGGGCACACCTGTGGACCGCAAGGGTGCTGTGAGCTACAAATTACTTTCATATTATTCTTCTTGCTGTATTAGCTTCAAGGTCAAACATCATTAAGAACTGTGATTAAATGACATTACTCAGTTGACTTAATTGCCAAAAGGGGAAATAGCATTTCTCATAAATAGACAGTGAAGAAAAATGGAAACAAGCCAAGACCACCGAGATCTTCCTCCACCACTGTTCTAAAAGCTTCCAGATATCTCCCCAAGCACTTTCCTCACCCGAGCCAATAGTAATCAGCCCTTCCGCATACCCATTTCCCATCTGTTCCCTGACCATCTCATTACCCTATTGCCCCACCTCCTTATTCCTTATCAAGACACTCCCTAAAAACCTCATAGATCATGGGAAAGACAGAATGTATGGGAAGGCTCTTCTTTTAATAAGTAAGCTTTTGGAGCCTGTGTCTCCTCTTACATCCCCCCCTACCACACACTCAGCAATCCTCAATGCTTGATCCTGGCCCTCCCTGCTTCAGTATGCATGCATTTGGTTGTTTCAAATTTTAAAACTTCTGAGACACCTGAGAAGGCAAACTGCAAGCTGTTTCAGAACAGCAACCAGCCTCCTTTGAGGCAGTGATCGTATCTGAGCACACCATAGATGCTTACACTAATAACAGCTTCCATGGTTAAAGGAACAAACACAGGGTCGTATATTTATGCCTCAGGTTAGAGCTTTTTCTCTCTCCACAGCACATCAGAGAGGCACAGATGTCAGTGTTTGAGGACTGTTTCTAATCAGACAGCCAGGGAAGCTGAGCTCTCGAATGGCTGGGATCAGCCCTGCCAGCCCTTGCATGTGGCCTCCCCTCGTCACATTCCCCTCCACTGCAGCCAGCCTGCCAGTCACAGGTCAGAGACAGCCTTGGATTATCCCAAGGGCTGGGGTCTGGGTGATTTGCATCCCTGGACTACCCACAAGTGACTCCTCCTTTGAATATGCTTGTTTCCAAAGATTCAAATTTCAGTTAGACTTGGTGTCTATTCTGCAGACTCCTCAAGCACTAGGGCCTTGAATCACATGAGAAGCTGGAGGTGGCTCAGCAAGGCAAAAAGGTCTGCGTTTGGCTTCCTTCTTGGCCAAGAGCTGACCCACCCTCCCTGTCAGGCAGGGTACAGGAAGGGGACTTTGCTCTGGCTTTAGGAACACAATTGGCTGAGGGTGGGAGGAGCTGAAAATGGCCCGAAGAGAACAGATTCCAGGAGGGTGTAAGGAGGGGCGCCATAGCCATGCCAGCCAGCATGCCACTCAGTGCTAAGGACTTGGGCGACATGTTAAATTTGAAGTCCAAACAGCATAAACGCACGCATTTTTACAGTTACAAATAGCCAAGTATTGTCAAGACTCCCGTGGAGTCATCCAGAAACCAAGGAGTTAAGGCAAACTTGAGCAGGAGGAGGCAGAACTGGAGGAAGACAACAGGCTTCAAACTGGGCACAGAAAAGAGGTCTTGACTAGAATTCTGAGTTTAGGGGGTGGTCAGAAAAGCAAAGACTTCAGCAATAATTTTACTCTCAAAACAGGGAGGAGGGTGGGGAATACTGGAAGGAAACTCAGTTTGCAGTGTGAAAAGCCAGAGGCTCGCCAGAGCGGGGGAAGGGGGCTGGATCTAAATGGAGCCTCCTCCATTTCCTGGTTAGAAAGGACTCACTCCTCTGAGGGAGGAGAGGGGAGTATTTATGTTAAATTAAATCTAGAAAACAGAAGGCAGTAAGCCTGGAGCTGATGCCTGCCTTGCCCTTAGGATGGCATTTTTGTGCATTAAAGTTTCACACATCTCCGCAGACAGATGCCAAAAGGAATTATCCTGCGGCAGGAGCTGCACAACTGCACTCCTACACCCACGTGTTCATCAGTTTCACTTAACCAAGCTTCACTGATACCCTTCCGCCATTGAAGTGAAGGTTTGAAACTATTTCTAAAATACATGGGCTCATAAATTTCTTACAATACTTTTATTTACTAGCTTCAAGGTTAGACATCCCCTTCTTTCTCCCTTTGCCAGGTCCAAGTCAACAACCCCCAGGTGAGAAACAGAGGAAACAAATTTAATATAAACCACTGTAGCAGAAATCTTATACGCAACCATTGAGTAATGCTCATTTATTCAATGATGTTAATTGGGCACAAATATCAATACAGTTCATTGATGCTAAAGCACACATTTTTTACAACTTACAGATGAATCTCATAGGACATGGTGTCAATTTTTTTGGTTGTGGTTGTTGTTGTTGCAGTTGTTTATCCGGCCCGGGCTGGGTTTGAACCGGCCACCTTGGGTGTATGGGGCTGTGGAACGGGTGCCGAGACGATGGTGTCAATTTTATTGACAGCATTTCTTCTTAGTGGTGCATTAAAAAATGGTGTGTTGCAAAGGTTATCTTAGATCTGATGAAACGGGAACTCGCCAATGTCGTTAAGGTCTCAGTTCAAATGTTGCCTCCTTGAGAGGCTTCCTGGGCCCCCAATTGAAGGGAACCCGTCTGTGACTCTGTGTCTCCCACCTCATTGATCACATCTCTAGGGAGGCCATCAATCTTGTGTTGGCCAGGCATTATCCTCAATAAGCGGCTTTAGAATGAATAAAAGTTATCACTCACTGAGTAAATACTACGTATCTGACCCTAAACTAAATGCTTTATAGAGGGAAATACCATTTGTTCCTAGGCACTAACAGACATCTTTACTACCTATTTTAAAGTTGGGGGAACTTGCAGGAGGTAAGCAGAGAAGCAAGAAACCAGACTCCAGCTCCACCTGACACGAAAGCCCACATAGGTAAGCACCATGCTATCCTGTGCATTACATTCAAGGCTCCGGAATAGTTCTGTGCTTCATCCTGTGACTGGTCCAGATGTGGAAGGCAAGATGAAGCTGCAAAGAGGAATAAAATTGTTCCCCCATCCTTGGAAGGTAATATTTGTCAAAGGGGGATCATGACATTCCTTTGGACGTCAAGTGCTCCATGCATAAGCTCTTGTGCAAACATAGAGAGGGAGGCGTTTGCATCTCTGTCTGATAAGATGAGGAGAGGGTCCAGGGAAGAGAGAGATATTTAAGCTTTGTGTGGAAGGATCCCACCATTGGTGAGAGAGCACAGCTCACCCAGGCTCTGCGAGTTATTCTGAACAGCAGGGACACAGGGTATCCATGGAAGGTGCTAGGAAAGAGTAGTTCACAGGACTTTGGTGTCATGCTCCAGGGTTTAGACCTCACTCCCTATGAGTCATCAATGATCTGCTTCAAAGTGGGCCTTATTACAACCCAGCCGAGCTTTTCTCCCCATTCAGCATCTAACCAAAGGCGGAATGTTGACACTGGGCCTGCCATTCCTAGGTCAACTGATTGCTACGTTGGATGGAAACTTCTAACCCTAGTGTAAAGACAAAATACAGAGGGTGACTAGAGAACAAAGTGATGAAGGGATTTTGATTTTAAGTCAGTCTGTATCGAGTCCACTTAGATAGAGCCTGCGAACTTTGCCATTTTGGGCGGCCATGAAAATACCGAAGAATACCACAGAGTATTTCAACTAGAATGGAGCTGGTAAACGACGGCTACAGGGCAAACCCAGCCTGCTGTCTGTTTTTGTGTGACTTATGACCAAAGATTGGTTTTTCTATTCTTAAAGGGTTGCAAACGAAGGGTTGCAACATCTCACACGCACACAAATGGAAAAGTACACGACAGGGACACACATGGACCCACCAGGCTTTCTATGGGGAAAGGTCTGCTGCCCGATCTAGGGCTGTTCATGTTCCTCTTCCCTGTCTTTCAGCCACAGGCCATTTAAGTTGGTGCTCAATGTGACCAGACACAGACAGAACTAGATCTACCACTTCAAATGTTAGAGCTAATTTATGATACTTTAAGGATTTAATGATTCCTCTTATGAGAATTCTAATGTTTTTGCTATTATTAGATTCATACTCAAATTTGTTTTTCTTTGATATTTTAAAAAGATGTCCTTCTTCCACGTAAAAAGGCTTGCTAGCTTTTGGCCAAATGCTGTAACGGTTTGACTCTCCTCCTGCTGGTGCTAAGAGGCTTCTGTAGACGCCACAGCACCCTGGTTATTAAAGCTTACCAAAACAACTTTCTTAATTAAAGACCTGGGGAAAACCCCGACTCTCCTCCCATCAGGTTATTACCAGTGGGCGTAGCTGGAATTTTTTTTAAAACTTAGCCTAACATTAACACTCTTCAAGTTGCTTTTCCTCTAGGACCATATGGGGAAGGGAAAAGAAGAGAAAAAAAGGGGGATTTAGTTTTCCATCAAATGGTAACTCAATATTTACCAAAGAAAGATGTTTAGGTTTGGAAATTTTTACTTGGCTTGTATCTCATGGGGAAAGTTTTTTTGGTAACCTTTATGTTTACAGATTGAAAAGATACTCAGGCACAAACATGAAAACTATTCTAGATAATACAGTCAACTACTAATCTGGAATGAGAGTCGCCCAGGCATTCCTGAAGTTGTTCTGCAGCACCTAGTTACCCTATAGCCCTGTTATTTGCAACAACCCCAGGCTCCATCACTACAGTGATTAGCCATATATTTCTGTCTTCTTTGCTAAAGCATCTGTTGCTTTTTGTTAGTATGGGCAATAAAAAACTAAATTATGTCTGCATCTCTTAATCACTTGAAAGATTGGTTCTTCCATCAGTAAGTTCTGCTTGGCACAGATGCCCATCCATGGCTCTAAATAGCCAAATGGATTGGGGTTAGCTTTTTGCTTTATCAAGCAAGATTGATGCAGGACTGTGTGGAAACATTAATATCTGTAAGGCCTGCCACACACAAGAGTGAGGTTGCTTAGAGAGTCTTTGTCTAGAAAATATTTCCATTCCCATCCCTGCCTAAAAACATGAACATTGCATTGGAAACCATATTATTTTGATTAAGTCAAAGAGAGCAATTTCTTTTCTTAAAAAGCACACCATCACATTTAATTAAAAATATGTCTTCATGCAACCATCATTTCTAGGTAGTGCAGTGCAGGGGGAAAGAAGCGAACCTGAATTAAGCTATAGACCTGTCAATCGAGAGCTACATATAACTTTCTGTAGAATCACTGAGGGGACTTGGCTTATCAACAACAGCATTTTCAAAGCACTTCATATTAATATGAATTATTTCATTTAATCCTCAGGACAACTCTAGAGGTTAAGGCAAGAAAGAGAGGTTGATTGATATCAACTATGATTACTATGATTGTTACTTTCCCTAATTATAAAATAATCTGTGTCTAAATAATTACCTTAAAGAAGTGAAGGTCTCGGAGCTAATGAGATACAGAGGCAACCCTCATACCCATAACCACACATAGGTATGCTAATTCCAGAGCACTGTTCTTAACCACTCACACTTTCTAAATTTTTAAGATGTAGGGCTTGGACTTGATCATTCAAGAGCCATCCAAGCTTTCATATTCCAGGGATTGATGGGGGTGGGTAGGGAGGGGGGCGGGGGGGGGGCTCATGCCTGAAAGCCTAGCACTTTGGGAAGCCAAGGTCAGAGGACTGCTTGAGGCCAGGAGTTCAAGACCAGTCTTAACAACATAAAGAGACCCCATTGCTCAAAAAAAAAAAAAAATCAGGCAGGTGTAGTGGTGCATACTTGTAGTCCTACCTACTGGGGAAGCTGAAGTGGGAGGATCACTTGAGCCCAGGAGTCTGAGGTTGTAGGGAGCTTCAATTGTGCCACTATACTCCAGCATGGGCAACAGAACAAGACCTGCAAAAAAAAAAAAAAAAAAAATTCCAGGGATCTAATCATCCCTGCAAGAGGATTAAAAGATGACAATTGTTTGAAAGACCAACTACCAGCAATGAAAAGAGCAGAGAGAAAAAGAAACCTACAAAAAGTGGATTTCACCCCTTAAGAATCAGAATATAGATCCAGGAATTGCTTTTAGTTTACTAAAGACTCAAAAGATTTAGTGCTACTTAAGCACTTCCCATAGTTACGTGACACACCATGAATCATTAAATCTTAATTAAATTACTAAAAAAAGTCTGCAAAGTGGGAGAACAAAATAGTTCTGGTCATTCTTGGGTTTGAAAAATTATGTTGCCACTTCCTATTGATTTGTTTTAAAAATGATCATTTAACCTCTTTGAACTATAGCTTGAATCCCCCACTGAAATATTTAAGCCTGTGTTTGGTGATAGCCATCTGTATTAAAGGCAACGAAGGAAGCTGGTGCCCATCGGAAGAAGGAGATGAGAAGGAAAATGCTATCAAGGTAAAGCAGAATTAGGGAATAGCTCTGATTGCCTGATAACTGTTTAATTCTCACTTTGCTTTGCCATTTATAGCAGAGGCTGGGGAGGGGCGACTATGAAAAGGAAAAGGAAGGTTAAGTAGGGACGTGCTGCTGATGGCTTGAGGATGAAGCCAGGGAGGTGGGAGAACTCTGGAGAAAAATGTATCTTCAGCCAGGTGGTTTGGTGGCTCAGATATGGGGCCTGAAACAGGACAAAAAGTCGAATCAGGAATCGGGAAGCCAGACTCAGAGATGTTAGAGTCAAACATCAACCCATCACTTTGGTATCTTTCTTAAATACTGTGGACCAATAAACACCGCTGGGTGGAAGAAGGGGGGGGGGGCAATGAGTAACTTGCCCAAGTTCCACAAGGCAAAGCCAAAGTTTGGACAGAGTCTTCTGATTCCCTGAAATGACAGGCTTGGAAATGTTTTCATGGCGTTTTAATCAAAATCCGAAATCTATAAATTCTTTCAAAGCATGCCAACTACACAATCTGAGAAGCCAGAAAGTGCCGGATTTACTACTTGATAGCTATTTTTTACAGCATTACACGACCTATCCAGGCCCGGAATTCCGTTAGATGACACACTTAAGCTAGAGTTAACATTCCGGTCTTTTCCCGGTTTATACACGAAACACGAGATAGCTCGGTATCCAACATGTTCAAGACCCCAAAGCTCGTCTCACTCGGAGATCGACGCAGCCTTCTCAGAGCGACGCTGCCCGCAAACACCCAGTCAATGATTTCAAAAATAAGTGCAGTAGCCTGGGCCACCTGAGGGGGGTACAGAGGGCGCCTGGAGGACCAGAACTTGATGAAACACCGGCTTTGCAAACGAGACTCCGCCGGCACATTCAAATAAAAATCTATCTCATTGTTTCCGAGGAACGGAATGAATTGAACAGCTCAACAACTCTTTCGGAATCGAATCACAGTGTCCTTAAGCTTCTGGCTTAGGAACAGAGCTAATCACTCAGGACACAAAGAGGGGGCGGGCTCCGGCATCAGCCGCGGGTGCCGGCTGGCCTCGGAGGTCAGAACCGCCCGCAAAGTCGCTACCAATCTGGTGTTAGTCACTATCTACCTCTAGGACAGAACAGCCACAGGCTCTCGACTCCCCCAGCCCCCCCCCACCCCAAGGGTCTTTGCGGACCTGGGGCACCGACGCCGGCTTCTGCAAGGGCAGGGCTCTCCCAAGCCCGGTGCGCCGCAGCTGCGCGGCAGCCGCCTCCCACCGCGGGTTCCCGGGTTCTGGGGGCGCCGCGCCGGCCCGCAGGTGGGGAGCTAGCTCAGGGTAGCTGGCGGTGGGGTCCTGTCCTCGGACTGTTCGGGTTGCGTTGGGGTGGGGGCGGGGTTGTAAAACTCCCTCTCGGAGCAGCAAACGCTGCAGTCGGACCCGGAGCCCGGAGCCGGGAGGCGGCTGTGGCGGCGGGCAGCACCCCCAGCCCGACCGCACCCCGATCCCCGGCGGCGCAGCGCTCTCCAGCACCCTCTGCCCGATCCCAGCAGGGGCCCACCGGCACGCCGCGCCCACCCACCTGCGGTTGCGGGGCGCCGGGCCGCGTCCCCCGCTCCTGTCCGCCCCCTGCAAAAGACTCCGGGGGGCCCGGGCTCCGGCGCGCTTACCCGGAGAGGGGCGGCTCCCGCGCTGGGCGGCGATCGACCGCGGACCGCCGGGGAGGTGCGGCTGCGCCGGCTCCGCGGCCGGAGCGCCCTGCAGCGCCGTCGGGCTCGGGCTCCGGCTCGGCTCCGGCTCCGACTTCCTCTTCCTCGGCTCGGCCCCTCCGCCCTCCTGCTCCTCCCCGCGCCCCGGTGCGGCTCCTCCGGCCGGAGCAGCGGATCGCGGGTCCCGCCTCCCCTCCGCCCCGGGGGCCAGAAAGGTGGCGGGGAGGAGGCGGGGGAAGAGAAAGAGAAAGAGAGATTAAGCACTTGGCCTTGTCTCTGGAGCTTTGCCAAAGAGAGCAGTCGAATTACAGCCTCTGGGGGGGGAAAAGTTAAAAACAAATTCCTGCTACTGTTTTCGCAGACACATCACTTTTCATTTTCCGGGCTCTTCAGGTTTAGCTTTCCCTTGGACGTGATAATTTCCTACATGCGTTCTCGAAAATAATATTTAAAAAATCACTATTTTAAGTCAACATTGCAGTTTTGCACAGAAGCCGTGGAGCAATAATACGTGAAAAGAGGAGCTCGCTGTTCCTCGGACATCATTACTCTAATCACCTCAGCTAATGTGCTTAATGACCTTTGCCTTGAGAAAGTAAAAGTGGAAAAGAAGGAGGCAAGAAAGAACAACCTTGGTGATAGCAGATAGGTGTTGAAAGGCACCGGCTGCGGTAAAGTTATGACTTCAGTCAAAGGTGGCTGCGGTGAGAGTCAAAGGCAGGTGAAGTCATTTCTTAACACTGAACTTCCTGCCAGCGGCAGAAGTGCCAGGTTTGCCTGGGGACCGGCGAGGTTTGGTAATGTACACAGACGGGCTGCTGCTGTACTTGCACAGGCCTTCAGTCTTACCAGTTGCTAGCTGTGTGTCCCAGAGAGGGTGATGTAACCTCTCTGTGCCTAGGTTCCCTCAGCTGTAAAATGGTGATGACTATGCCCCCCTCTGAGAGTTGCTCTGTGTGATTTAAATTAAGATAATGTGGAGAATAGATAGTAAGGATTAGGAGGCTGCCTGGCCAATGATATAAGGCCTGGATAAATGTCGCTATCCTTGTTAATTTTCCCCTTTTATCTGCCTTTATGTAGTACATGGTTAAAGAAATTGCAACAAAGATTTGAAACAAAACAAGGTTTTGAGTTTTGGGCAGTAAGGTGACACAGTGTCACACTTCTGTCTTCTATACTGTGGAGTTTGTGTTCTGTTTTATCATTTATTTGAGACTCCACAACTGACTCGTATTATATATAAAACTATGTGTGGGTCTGGGCTATGCTTGGCCTACATTGAGCACGGTGGATTAACCATGGAACTAAAACAGGTGTTTGCCATCTTGAAAGCATCTTTCAGGCGGGCTTGTAATGACCTTGTGAGGGCAACTGGACAGGGGCTGGTTTCCTTTCCCAGCACGTTTGTGAAATAGGAGCACATTTACCGTGTGTGACATGTGAGCTAGCCTTGATGCGACACTCAAAGGACCTAAGATTAAAAGGAGCTCAGTGGTGAGTAACTTTGTGGCTGGGGGGGGGGGGAGGTTGGGGACAACTCAGAGAGGAAGGGACCAGAACTAGGGTTCCCTGCTCTCTGCTGCCCCCTCCCCAGACCTGCATCTCACAGCCTGGATGGTGTTGTGCATAAGAACAAGTGGGTGCCTGGCTGTGGTGTCTGTGTTCTGACCAAAAGACTCCAGACCCTACAGCTCACTGGCTACATGCCCTTAGGTGAGGTTCTGTGTCTACAGAATGGCTATAATATTTCCCATCCAGCCCATTTCTCTTCACTTATTAATGAGGCAGGAGGTAGGAAGTGGAAATGGGAATGAGAACTGTCTTTTGCTGATATTGTGGGAAAATCACAGCTCTAGACAACTAACGCAAACTGTCACCCTGATTCCCAAATAAATGCACTCTGCCCTTCCAAGCTTTAGAGTAGGAACTCCTTGAAATCACCTGGCCTGACACACTGAGGGTCTGTCTGTGCCCAGCACTCAGCTCAGCTCCTAATATGTAATACAGTGTTGGCCGAGTGGATGGATGGATAAATAAAAGGACAACATAAACGTTGTGAAAATGCTTTTGTATAGGCCAGACATGGTGGCCCACACCTGTAATCCTAGCTCTGGGAGGCCAAGAGAGAGAGGCCAAGTGATCTGGGAGGCAGATCACTTGAGACCAGCCTGAGTAAGAGGGACACCCTATCTCTGCTAAAAAATAGAAAACTTAGCTGAGTGTTGTGGTAGGCACCTGTAAGCTCAGCTACTAGGGAAGCTGAAGCATGAGGATCACAGGAGTTTGAGGTTGCAGTGATCTATGATGAAGCCATGGCACTCAATCCTGGGGTGACAGAGACTCCATCTCATAAAAAAACAAACAAAACCTGCTGTTATGTAGCAGCCCATATTATTCTCTGTCTTAAAGGAAAAGAACTCAAATGGAATAGCTTTCAAATGGTGCATCTAATATCAGGAAAGTTATTCTGGCAAGACATCTCCCTTGAACTACTGTATTGGACAAGGTCAAACAAGGGAAACAGAACCCATTTAAATATTTATAAGGAGTTCAATGCAGGGAGTTGGCTCTACAAATAGTGGCAGAACCAAGAATCCAAAAGGAGACAGTAAGACAGCCCAGGAATGAACAACAGCAGACAGCCACCACTACTTCTAGGCTGAAAAACTCAGGAAGTACAGCTTGCAGAAGTGTTGCCAACCCAATCCCTGCAATCTTGTGCTACCGAGCAGAAAATGAACAAGAAGAGTTTGAGGACACCAGGCCTAGGCCTAGCCAATCCCTCAAATCATATCTTTTCCCAACTGATTGGATCTATCAATTAGATTTCTATAAAAGAAATCTTTTTGCTTTTTAAGGCTATTAAACATCTTCCATGGCATCTAATTTATTCCTTACAGACTCAGTAAGGTAGACACTATAATCCTTATGTTATGTGCAAGGTCACAGAGATTCAGGAAAGCTCAAAGACTTTGCTGATAGCCACACAGCAATCCAAGGCCCAGCAGAATGTAAACAGAGGGCTCTTCATTCCAGTTCTCATAGTTACCCCACCAACTCAGCTGTTTTTCATGAAAGGCAGTACAATCGTGTGGTTTTGTGTCGTATGACATTTCAGGGTCCTTGTGCAATCCAGGCCATATGAGAACTCATGTTTGCAAAGCTTGCAGAGTTGAAAGGCTCTATCACGCCCTGGTTTGATTTTATGACATATAGTGATAACTTTTATGATGCTAATGGTGACTGTACAGAATTTATGATCACACAAGATCGGAAATAACATGCCCCCTGGTTTACAAAAGCAACCCAGGAAAAAACTAGGTAGCATGTATCCATTTTGGGAGGCTGGGAGAATTATTTCAGTTTCAAATTTGAATTTGTGAAGCTTTAAGAAAACTCTCTAGACTATCCTAACCATATTAAACAGATTAGAGTAAAAGGAGAGGCATAGGATAAAGTCTCATGAAGGTGTAAAGATTGATAGCAAATATTTTTCTCTTTCCCTAAGAATTCAATGTCACCAATTCTAGAATTAAAAGTATCTCAAGAATGGAAGAAAAGGTATCCAATGTATTAAGCCTAACTATGAAGCATTTCACTTTCTCTTTCTCATTTAATCCCCCTATCCACCTTGTGAGATAGATAGTATAATCTTCACTACTTTACAGATGAAGAAATTGAGGCTTGGAGAAATTAAATCGCTCACCCAAGGTCTCAAGGTTAACAAGTGGCCAAACTGGACCCAGGCTGACTGGCCATTCTATTAGGCAGCACCAGCCCCACTCTGTTCTGCCCCTCAGGGACAGATATTTTATATTCTGTATCACCTGTCTCAGTGTTCATTGTTCCTTTCAGGTCTGAACACCCTAATAAAATGAGGTTTGGGTTTTTGCCTCGAGTCAGCAGGCTGCACAGCCTTCAGGGTGGTGGGAGAGCAGGGTGGGGGGCCCTTAGCGCCTTTACTGACACAGGCTACTGCCAGACTTGGCCTGGGTGTTCTGGCCTTTTGTCACCTGTCCCCTCTCTCTCCTAACTCCAGGGGTTAGGAGAAGGGGCTCCCTCCCCAGTGTCTCCCAGGCTGAGTTCACCTGACTTCCTTTCGCCAAGAACACACAGAAAAACTCCCCAAGGCAGTGGTTGGAATGGACAGGAGAGGGAGGGAGCAGGGAGGAAATGGATGGTCCACCCAAGCAGCCCACACCTGCTTCTTATTGCTATGCTGGCACTCCTGGGGGGAAGCATTTGGGGCTTCAGATGTGTCCCTGCCCTGGCCTAACCACTTCCTTGCCGGGGGCAGCTGGACCAAGAGGGCCTTTTTGTCTGGATTCAGGATCACAGGATGGGATTTGGTCCTGGGCCTCTCCTCTCCTTGCTTATGAGCACCCCCAGAAGCCAGGCATTTTAGAATCACTGGGAAATGCTAAGAGAGGTGAACAGAATGCTAGATCAAGAAGGGAATCAGGTTGGTAAGGCAAGACCCAAGAGGCCTTTACCAGCCAAACCTGGGGAGATAACCACCCTTCCCTCTGTTTCTGGGCCAACTGGAATCATGGGTTTTCCAAGCCCAGAGTTAATTTTTTTTTTTTTTCCAAAAGGAAGAACTTTTTGAATCAGTTTCAGCTTCTGCTTGATAATGAAGTCTGTGCTCCTGCAGGCAGATGCCAGCAGACCCTTTGTGGGGTATGGGGATTCGTTTACTACATGTGACAAGGGCATCCATGTGACAGGGCCTGAGTGGGCATGGGGGATTCCGAGGGCTTCACCAAGGTCTGAGCCTGGCAGCAAGCAACCAGCAGCCAGGATGAAGAGTGGCCCACATCCATCTGTCTCCTGCTCCCAGCACCTGCCGTGCACCTGTGAGGCCCGGGCCAGCACCTGGGCACAGGCAAGGACAATACTGCCCACCTCTGCCCTCAGTGGCTCTTGCTTGGTAGGGAGAATACATACCTTCTGAGGAAATACATTCATTCAACAAATGTTTGAGTGCCTTACCCTATGCTCTAGGTACTTTCATAGAGCTGAGTGATCATTAGTGAAAAGAAAGAGACAAAATCCTTGCCCTTATGGATGTTTTGTTTTCATGTATAAACATAATAAATATGTAAATAATAGAAGGTGGTAAGTGCTGTGGAAAAAAGATAAGGAAGCTCAGGAGTATCAGGGAGCGGCAGGTTGCAGAGGTGGTCAGGGCAGGCCTTATGAAGGTGACATGTGAGCAGAGATTAGAAAGCAGCATATGGGGGGGCATGCAGCTCTCTGTAGGAAGTGGCCTGTGCAAAGGCCCCGACGCAGGAATTCCCTGGGGTTTTCAAGTATGTCCCAGTGTGGTTAGAACAGAGTAGGAGTGGAAGAGGGGCATGATAGGAGACAGGTCAGAGAGGTAAGGGGGTGCTGACGGTGGAGGTCCTTGTGGGCCATCGTGAGGAACCGGGCTGTTACTCCCTGTGCACTAGGGAGCCACTGCTGGCTTTGAGCTTGGTAGGGACATTTAAACAGGGCCCTGACTGCTGTGCTGGGAGTGGACAGTGGGGGGCG
Organism: Arctocebus calabarensis; assembly: GCA_963573935.1. Classification (NCBI taxonomy): domain Eukaryota; kingdom Metazoa; phylum Chordata; class Mammalia; order Primates; family Lorisidae; genus Arctocebus; species Arctocebus calabarensis. Next base: position 38,639 of record CAUYON010057292.1, read on the forward strand.
CAGGCAGGGAGACTGAGAAGATGCTACTGCAGAGACCTAGGCCGAGCGGGAACAGTGAAGGAAATTCTGGAGGTAGAGCTGGTGGGATTCCTCATGGACTGGGTGTGGGGTTGAGGGGAGGGGTCAGGGACAACGCAGTGGCGTATCGCTATGCCACTGGAAAGTATAGTTCTGAGAGCTGAGGTGAGAAAGCTGTGAGCAGACAGGCTTTGTAAGAAAGATAAACATTTCAGGTGACTGTGCAGGGTCTGAGGGAGCAGAGAGAGAACTCTTAAAGTGACTAAAGCATCAGAGGAGGCTTCTGGAGGTGGGGTAGGGCCAGACTGGGCCTGAAAAGGTTGGGTGGGCTTTTAGGGACAGGGGCTGTGTTTACATAGGGAAGAAATGTACATGAGGTATCCAAAGAAGTGGCCTAGGCTTGGCCAAGAAGGGAGCTGACCCCCCAGAGGGTAACCATGGCCACCTCCCCACGAAGTTCAACCTGTCTTCCTGGGTAGCTGACTTAGTTGAACAACTTGCAGATGCCTCCTGCACAGGTGAGGCATGGCTGCCACTGGACTGTTTCTCCCAGTTAGATGGGGGTGGCAGGTGAATGCTATAAGAGGGTGCAGGGGGCTGGTGGATGGGTGGTTAGGGCTGACAAGGTAGGCTTTGAGGCCTAAAGACTGTGCACCCCTGCATGAACAGAGCTGGTCTCTATGTGTGGTTGGGGATAGGGGTGTGTAGCAGGGAATTTCAGGACAAGGGCACTGTGGGGTCAGAGGCCAGGGGTAGAAAGTCAGGGTATGCTGCTAGGGACCTGCCTATTGATCCTTAGGGTTAAGAGTTCTAGAAGGCCAGATCACAAAAGGTGATCACCCTGAGACTGCTGGGCTTAATTCTGTGAGCAGTTGGGAGCCATTGAAGGTTCTGGCTCTGGGTTTATAGCCAGCATAGCTCATTTGGCTGGACTGGGATTGCCCCTTCATGATGGGGCAAAGTAGATTCTGCAGCCAGTTTGCCTGGCTGCTCTCACCAAGCAGGTGTGTTGCTACCAGGCCAGCACCACAATTCAATGTCCTAATTATTAGATAATCATTTCCTAGGGTGCAGCGCTGCCAGCTCCAGCCCTGGAAGGCCTCTCTGGCTCATCTTTATTCAAAGGCCTGCTCTGTAGAGCTTTCTGTTGCTCCCCCACCTAGGGGCTTCTCTGGAGTCCGGCCACACTAGCCAAAACATGCTGCTCAGCACATATTTCACAACTGACTGACCGGTTCCTGCTGGCCTTTGTTTATCCTCCAGCCCTGGGCTCAAGAGATTAGGGCTCTTTTAAATTCCACTTTCCATCATCTGCAACTCACAAGCAGGAGGCTTGGGGAGAAAGGTTTAAGGGATGAGGTTTATTAAACCCACAGAGAAAGGGAAGCCAAGAAGGAAACAGGTGAGGTGTGGGCCAGCGGTAGGAATGGAGCCTCCAGCCCCTGGGCGCTGGTCAGCCTCCAGGAACCACTAGGCAGGAGGGAATAGATTTCTAATGAAGCCGGAAGGATTTTGATCAGACGGTCGGAGAATTTCCTGACTGCTAAAGTATCGTCTGTAGAGGTTGTGAGAGGTCTTTGGCTCTTGCCCAAGGTTGGGGAATGAACTAAATAGCTCCTAAAAAGTGTTTTAATCTCCAGTGTTTATCAATCCATCCAATCTGTACTCAAGGGCCAGTTAGTCCAGTCTCCTCTATCATACAGATGGGGAAACTGAGCCTTGGAAAGGGGACTGAAGAGATTGGACAGGAGAGTAAACTTACCTTGGGAAGGCCCCTGTCGGATCCTGCCAGGGAATGGGCAGATGGCCATTGTTCTGGGGCCCATCTCCAGACCTAGCCTAAAACAGAAGGAAAGGGTGAGATTGTCCTGAGCACAGTGGCCCGAAGAGTCAGTGTGATGGGTTCTACCTGCTGGGTCCTGGGGCCCCACAGAGGAAGATCCAGGGCAGAGGCAGGACACAGAACGGGTCCTTTCCCCTGAGGTCTGTGCCTTCACTGTCCTGGAGGGTCTGTGTGAAGGGGCCACCCACAGGCAAAAGGCTCCCTCAGGCCAGTGGCTGGCTGGCTGGCTGCCCACAGAAGGGCCTTGGAACCCGATTTTCTCGCATCAGCCCCTCCCCAGCTGAGCAGCCCAGCTTTGTCCATCCCGAGGGGCTTTGCTGCCCCCAACTCAGTGTCCCTGCCACCCCAGCCCAGGTTCTGTGCAGCCTGAATCCCTAAGGTCAGCACATCCCTTCTGGGGAATGGCACCCCTTGGGGGCCAGCACAGGGCTCCTGGCCTCAAGGAGGGCAAAGAATAATTAGAAGAGGACACCTGGAAGCTGCCCTGAAAAGGGGCCCACTCAGCCTAGGGCCATACACAGGGTCTAAGACAGAGTAGGAAAAGAACCCAGGCTCCTATCTCCCTTCTGAAATGGAAGGCTGGACCCTGATTGTGACCAGGGCCTCCTCCCTGGGGAGTCAGAGCAAGACCACTTCCCGGGCCCTGGGTGATCAGACCCCTCACCCCACCTCCTGAGCAGGCGGGAGGTAGGCCAAGGAGCTGGCTGCATGTCCTCACCAGGGCCAAGAGGGGCATGTTTGTGGAGCAGGGAGTCACAGGCGACCTGGGGCGTCTAACACATAGACTGGCTAAGTAGGACATGGCAAATACACACTGTGAAATGCTATTGAGTGATGACAGTTCGGGAACTAGATAGATCTTAAAAGTTTACATTGACTGCAAAACCAGGAGGCAGAATGAGATCTATTAGGCTATCCTTTCTACCCTTTAAAAATACATACCCACCTCCAGTGCATGGCAGATTTTATACAGACAACACAGATGAGGCCACTTCTGAGGGTCAGGGGAGAAGATGAAGGTAAAAAAAAATTAAAGAAACAGGCCTTGTGCATATCAATGATAATGGTTAGTTTGTTTTGAACTGAGAATTATGGTTAATTCAGCTCTCTGCATTTATAAAAACAGGAGTCTCTGGGGAAACTTCTTATTGGAACCCATTTTTTTTCTTAGAGTCTCTAGTTCCAGGCCCAAGGGTTGGATGACAATATATGCTGGAAAAAGAGATGCCAGCCCTTCCACAAAATTATGTTGCCAGGACTGCTGGCTCCCGCATTTGGAATAGGCCAAAAGACCCTTTTTCCAGGCTCTCTCTTTAAAAATGCACACTTTTGGGGGCAGGGGCCTGATCACACAGTCTGGTTGAAATTGGACTTCATCCAACGTTGGCCACCCTGCCTGGAGGGCCTGGTTGTATACCTGGCCAGAAACAGCAGACCAGCCCTCCCTACGCCTATACCTCCACACCCCCGTACCCCCACTCGGGCCCATTCCAACATCACATAACCCCCTACCTCCAGCCCTGCAGAGGGGCTGAGATTCCAAGCCAGGCTGCTGACAGAATGTCCCCTGGGAGAGCAGCCCTAGAGAAGGAGGCATTGTTCCTTCCTGGAAAAACATACCAGCCATGGGAGGGGACCTGCTGTTGCTTAGGACAGGACCTCGGCAGGGGATCCTGAGGGTGAGCTGGGGGGACCCAGACTGGCTGTTCTTTTCCAGCAGCTTCCCTGAGCTGCTGACTCCCAGAGCACTGAGAATATGACAGGGGTGGAGGAGAGCAGGGCAGGAAGGGAAGGGCAATTGGGGGCAGGCACAGAAGGCCCCCATGATCAGATAATTGAAATAATGGTTAGAGTGATCCATTTGAATTCTAGAAAAGGTGTAACTAATCTAAGATGATTAAAAAGCAGTTTGGTGGTTTCCCGAGATGGTTGAAGGGGGTCAAGGGATGTATTGGGAAGGGGCAGGAGGGATGATGGAAGCCATCCGGATGTACCCTGGTTGTGGCGGTAGCTACATGGCTTTATACATTCTTTAGACTGTATCAAACTGTACATGTATAGTTTATACCTCAAAAAAGTTTACTTTTATAAAAAGAATGGCAAGAGTAGTCCTGGAAGGCAGTTAGGAGCTAGTATCTCCTCCTGGGGCTGCCCCAACTCACTGTGTGACTATAGACAAAGTCATTGCCCTCCCTGGGCCTCAGTTTCATCCAGTATTTCCAAAGGCGTTGTGAACCAAGGTGTCTTGATGGACACCTGTGATTGCTTGGAACAGTCATGTATTGTGCTGCTGATCATTAAAGAAGCTCGCCTGGCAGAGACAGAGGGGGCTTGGTCAGGCAGTCATCCCCAAAGCAAACATTCCTGAACCCCATGGATTGCTGTGCTGAGGGCGAGTGGGACTCAGGCCCTGCCCTTAGAGAGCACTGCCTGGAGGGAAGGCAACACCAGTAATATGATGAAATCCAATTGCAGATCAATACGGGATAGGGTAATGAGATAAGTATGTGAGGCCTGAGATGTCATTGCCACTCAGGGAAGACTAGGTGCCACTAGAACAAGAGGCACCTGCCTGAGCCTGAGATTCCTCAACAATCAGAAGGAGAAGCTGGTCATCTATGGCGGAGTCAGGGCTGCGACTGGGAACAGCAGCCCCAAGTTGTCTGTCCTCGGTCTCACTCCGAATCCCCACATGTGATACACAGAATTGTCCTTCCCCAATAGCCCTAGAGCTCACAGAAATCCCTGTCCTACTCTGTTTCAATCAAAAAGGATCAAGGGTGTTAAAGCAATTCCTTTTTAAACTTGTGTGTGTGTGTGTGTGTGTGAGAGAGAGAGAGAGACAGACAGACAGAATCTCACTTTGTCATCCTCAGTAGAGTACCATGGCATCACAACTCACAGCAATCTCAAACTCTTGGTTTGCCTCAGCCTCCCAAGTAGCTGGGACTACAGGTGCCCACCACAATGCCAGGCTAGTTTTAGAGATGGGGTCTCGCTCTGGCTCAGGCTGGTCTCGCACCTGCCTTGGCCTCCCAGAGTCTCAGGACATCATCATCCTCCCGAGTCTGTCTACCCCATCATCATCTCAGGACAAACAGCAATGAAACTGAAATTCAGAACTATTAAGAAGTATCAGGCCTCAGTATATGACTAGAGTCAGGGCTCAGTGTGTGACCAGGGTCGGATTGCAGTGTGTGGCCAGAGTCAGGGCTCAGTGTGTGGCCAGGGTCAGAACTCATTCTGTGACCAGGATCAGGGCTCAGTGTGCGGCCAGGGTTGGGGCTCCGTCTGTGACCGTGGTCAGAGCTCAGTTAGAGGCCAGGAACGACATGGTCCTCACTGGCCCCACCTGGCCTTTTACTCAGCTGGCTCTTCCAACTTCCCTGGATTGCATAGCCAGCTCATAAAATGGCCTAGAGAGGAAGGGTCGGGCCAGAAAAGCTTTGTGGAGCCATCTATGCAGTATTTGTTGAAACTGAGCCTGGGGTGGGGGCGGCAGGCTGTTTGGTGCCAAATGCTGGGTCCCATGAGGCCCCAGGCCCAGCTGCCCCACCCCGCACATTGCTGAGGGAAACGACCATTCCTCTTGTCCTCACCACCACCACCCTGCCCAGGCTTCCGGGGACCAGTGGGTGAGAACCTGCTCTCAGCTGGTATGAGGACTGAAAAGTCCCTTGGGGAATGACTGCAAACATTCCTGGGGGCTCAAGTAACAGTGCCTGGGCTGGCCAAGAAGTCCCCCATCAGCCAGGAGCCACCTCATCCTCACCCACCCTGTACTCTACGCTGCGTCTTCATTCCCAGTAGGTGAGGTCACCCTGGCTGCCTGGACCAGGCTTCCCAATGAACCCAAGCTCCATGGAGAGCAGGGATAGGGCCTGGGAACCTCGGGGTGGGGGGAGGGTACAGGCTGATGCTTCTGTCATAGGCTTAGAAGCCAGACCTCCGCCTCATCTTGTGGACCTTAAAGCTGATGAGAGGCTCTTGGCAGCAAGACTCAACCCCCCACCACTCAACTCCCTTTAGCTTGCTGGCATCCTTCCCCACTTGCCCAAGAGCAGAGGGCTAAAGAAACTAAGAGGAACTTACAGCCTCATCCCTTTATTTACTTGATCCCTGAGGCTAGAGAGGAGAGGAGACTTTTTGGTTTGTTTTGTTTTGTTTTGTTTTTTTGAGACAGAGCCTCAAGCTGTCATCCTGGATAGAGCGCTATGGCATCACAGCTCACAGCAACCTCCAATTCCTGGGCTCAAGCGAGTCTCTTGCCTCTGCCTCCCAAGTCGCTGGGACCACAGGCGCCCGCCACAACGCCCGGCCATTTTTTGGTTGCAGCCATCATTGTTGTTTGGCGGGCCTGGGGGCTGGATTCGAACCCGCCAGCTCAGGTGTACGTGGCTGGCGCCTTAACCAGTTGAGCCACAGGCGCCGAGCCTAATTTTAATTTTTATTTATTTTTTGGAGTGCTGTGGCATCACAGCAACCTCAAACCCTTGGGCTTGAGTGATTCTCTTGCCTCAGCCTCCCAAGTAGCTAGGACTGTAGGTGCCCATCACAATACCCAGCTATTTTTTGGTTGTAGTTGTCATTGTTGTTTGGCAGGCTCAGGCTGGGTTTGACCTGCCAGCTCCAGTTTATGTGGCTGGGGCCCTAGCCATTGAACTACCAGCGCTCAGCCTTAAGTAATTCTCTCACCTCAGCCTCCCAAGTAGCTGGGAATACAGGTGCCTACCACAACGCCCAGCTATTTTTAGAGTAGAGATAGGGTCTCACTTTGTTCAGATTGGTCTCAAACTTCTGAGCTCAGGCTGGTCTTGATCCTGTCAGCTCAAGCAGTCCACCAGCCTTAGCATCTCAGAGTGCTAGGATTATAGGCGTGAGCCACCTTGCCAGGCCTCCACTAGATTTTTCTTTACATGAAGTTTTGGTGTGATACATCCATCATCTGGACCTTGGGTGACCTTGCATTAACTTTCTTTTTCTTTTCTTTTCTTTTTTTTTTTTTGTAGAGACAGAGTCTCTCATTTTATCAACCCTGGCAGAGTGCCATGGCTTTATATAGCTCACAGCAACCTCCATCTCCTGGGCTTAGGTGATTCTCTTGCCTTAGCCTCCCAAGTAGCTGGGACTACAGGCACCTGCCACAACGCCCAGCTATTTTTCTGTTTTACAGTTCAGCCGAGACCAGGTTTGAAATTGCCACCTTCAGTATATGGGGCCGGCACCCTACTCGATGAGCCACAGGCGCTGCCCATGCCCGGCTATTTTTTGTTGCAATTTGGCCAGGGCCAAGTTTGAACCTGCCACCCTTAGTATATGGGGCTGGCGCCCTACCCATTGAGCCACAGGCACCACCCTGCATTAACTTTCTTTATGGGTTAAATTTTCCTGCTTCTTTGCATATCTGGTATTTTAAATTATTTATCAGAAATTTAATGTTGAATAAAGTAGATATTGAAGTGTAAATACTCCTTGCCAAGGGCATGGCCCTTCCTCTTTAAGTCTAGAAGGCTAAGGGTCTTAGTCCATTTAATGTGCATTTGAGGTCAGTCTGGATTTTGTTGCACCTTCACATACATTTACTTGAACATTGGGTTTAGCGCCTGTGCGGCTTTGATTTTTTTTTTTTTGAGACAGAGCCTCAAGCTGTCACCCTGGATAGAGTGCTGTGGCATCACAGCTCACAGCAACCTCCAATTCCTGGGCTCAAGCAAGTCTCTTGCCTCAGCATCCCAAGTAGCTGGGAATACAGATGCCTGCCACAATGCCTGGCCATTTTTTGGTTGCAGCCATCGTTGTTTGGTGGACCCAGGCTGGATTCGAACCCGCCAGCTCAGGTGTACGTGGCTGGCGCCTTAGCCTGTTGAGCCACAGGCGTCGAGCCGCGACTTTGAATCAAACACTGAGAAGACTTGCAGACAGCTTGCTATGCCTCTGCAGCCACGCTGCTGGGATTTTGGCTCTGTTGTTTTGCTCCTGGTGCTCTGCAAAAGAGGAATAAAGGTTGCAAAGCACGGCCTTGGATGTTGGAATGTGACATGTGTTTGGTTCAGACCTGGCATGCTTTGTTTCTCCACCCCAGATATTCCTGGAGTGGACAGCCACTCTTTCTGACCTGTCCTATGTCAGAAGTCACTGAGCTTCCAGCCTGCAGCCACTGTGGAGGCCAGAGGACATTTGAGTTTCAACTTATGCCAGCGTTGGTCAGCATGCTCAAGAGTACTGATTTAGGTAAGAAGCCTTTTATTAATTTGAGTTTGTGGTGTCAGCCTAGCTCGTAGCAACTATCAACATCCTAGGATCCTCCCACCTCAGCTTCCTGAGTAGCTACAACTACCAGTGCCTGCCACAGTGCATGGCCTATTTTTTTATTTTTAGTGTGGGGGGGGTCTCATTTTTGCTCAGACTGGTCTCAAACTCCCAAGCTCACAGGATCCTCCTGCCTTGGCCTCCCAGAGTGCTTCAGTTACAGTTGTGAGCCACTGCGCCCTGCCTTAGCAGGAGTTGTTATTACTCATGTTTTCTTGGTGTCATTTTTTGGTGACTCTATTCATTGATAAGTTTCTATAAACTCTTAGGATTTATTTTCTATTTAGTGTGTTCTATTATGTGATATATTTTAGGGTGGATTTTCAACATTAAATATAGTAGTCTAGATAGTCCTAATGAAGATGTGTTGAAAGTTTTAATTTGAAAGTATTTTCCTGCTTCTTTTGAATAAATCTGCTTTTCTTCAACAATTTTTTTTTTTTTTTGAGACAGAGTCTCATTTTGTTGCCCTTAGTAGAGTGCCAGGGTGTCAGAGCTCATAGTAACCTCAAACTCTTGGGCTCAAGTGATTCTCTTGCCTCAGCCTCCTGAGTAGCTGGGACTACCGGCACCTGCCACAACCCCTTGCTTTTAAGAGACAAGGTTTTGCTCTGGCTCAGGCTGGTCTTGACCCTGTGAGCTCAGGCAATCCACCCACCTCGACCTCCCAAGTGCTAGGATTATAGGCATGAGCCACTAAGAAGCCAACTTCTTCAACAATGTTAACTAGTAAGAAAGACTATGACAGTGTTGCATCTGAAAGTGGTAAACACTGTCTCTGCTTGACCTGATTTTTTCAGCTTCTCAGGTAGAATCACTCCGTTCAGCAACATCAGTTATCCTGATACATACTGTTGAGCCATCTTTCTCTCTCACTTCTAATATCGTCTAATTACTCAACCTCTTTGTTTAATAGTAAACACTTAAAATGTGCCAGGCTCTGTTCCAAGTATTTTATATGCATTATATTAGGTCATTTAGTTCTCCTCCCAATCTCACTGTCTCTTTATCACAGAGAGGTGAAGTTTTGCTTAAGGTGGTAAGCTGGCATTTACACCCTGGCAGTTTTGGCTCAGAGTCTACGCCATCTACTAAGTAGGCACGTTTTGAGTATATCTCACAACTTTCTCTGCTGAAACCCTGCATTTGTTATATTTTTCAGGTGTCTCTGTGGAATTTGGCTCAGTTCTAGTTTACACATGTGAGAAGAGTTGTTGGCCTCAAAGTCATCAGACTCCTATGGAAGAATTTTGTATTATACAAGAAGACCCAGATGAGCTATTATTTAAATAGAGAATTTCTTTTTATTTATAGAAATTAAAATCACTCTCAGTGTTCAAATACGTACGTACCTTATTTTAACTCACAAGTTGTTAACTAAAATGTTTTTTTAAAACCATTTTTTTTGTTTGTTTGTTTTGCAGTTTTTGGCCAGGGCTGGGTTTGAACACCATCTCCAGCATATGGGGCCGGCACCCAACTCCTTTGAGCCACAGGTGCCACCCTGTTAACTTCTATTTTTAAGGGTTGGCCCTTTTTGCTTTTTGGCACCTGGGCTGGGACTGGAATTAGGATCTTCTGACTGTGGACTGGTCTGTCTTTCCAGGGTCACTGGACTGTCTATGCAGTGGCAGCTTGGAAAGTAGTTTCTCTTAAGCCCAGAGGGCTAGTGTTCCCTGCACAGGTGTCCTGGTGGGCATTGTGGGAGTACAGGAGAGCTGGGAAGAGCCAAGAGCAGTGTTCAACCTCTTGTCACTCCTCTGCCCTCTGCAATCCACTGTACCCTGTTACTGTCCCTGGATGGTATCAGATCAAACCACTTGACCTGCTCTAGGCTCTGTGACACTGGCTGTTTAGACCTGCCCATGTTCCCCAGCCCAGGCTCCTACCCTCACCCAGTCCCACCTTTTGTCCCAGCATCACAGAAAGGGGCTTGTACTCTGTTGTGGACACTGTTTCTTTATAGTTGTCCACCTTTCTTTTTTTTTTTCTTTGTAGTTTTTGGCTAGGGCTGGGTTTGAACCCGCCACCTCTAGCATATGGGGCCAGCGCCCTACCCCATTGAGCCACAGGTGCTGCCCTGTCCACCTTTCTAGTCTTGCCCTTTTTTTTTTTTTTTTGAGACAGAATCTCACTCTGTTGCTCTGTGTAGTGTGCCATGGCGTCACAGCAACCTCAAACTCTTAGGCTGAAGTGATCCTGTTGCCTCAGTCTCCTAAGTAGCTAGGACTACAGGCGTCCACCACAATGCTTGGCTAGTTTTTCTATATTTAGTAGAGACAGGGTCTCACTCTTACTCAGGCTGGTCTCAAACTCCCGAGCTCAGGCAATCCTTTTCATTCACTTTTAACTTTATTCAACCTCTTCCTTTCTTCTGTCCCTGAGAGTATGAAAACACTCACAGTCATGTTCAGACATGCTCTGCCTGTGTCAATGAGGATAATGAGGCCTAAATTATCTGGGTGCAGTTCTCCTGGGTGGTGTGTGACTGGGGAGACCCCCACCTGATCCTCCCCCTGGGATACCTGAGCGAAAGCTGTACGTGTACATGCTGAAGGTGCTGGCCAGTAAAGCTTCAGGATGCTGGGTCTGCAAGGCAGAAGTAGAGCCCTGCAGAGAGCCGTTGATTCCTCTCACGCTGGAGCAGTGACCACCAGTTCCCCTGTGGCACTCTGCTGTGGGCAGAAAATGCCTCAGACTGCCAGACCTCTTACTCAACTGGAATGGAAAACAAACTGCTCAGATTTACAGCTACAGTACCTGGGCTTTATTAAATGGCCAGGGAGTAACCTCCTTTGATGAGAGGATAGAGAAGAGTTGTTGCATAAGAGTATATTTTTAGGGTCAGAAGTTGACATAGACATTTTCAGATACTGGAGCTAGGTGTTATATTTCTGACATAGATGGAGGCAGACTGCTTGCACATGCTTGTATGGGGTCTATCTATGTAAACAATACATATTATGGCTTGGCGCCGGTGGCTCAAGTGGCTAAAGTGCCAGCCACATAGACCTAAGTTGGCGGGTTCAAATCCAGCCTGGGGCTCACCAAACAACAATGACAGCTGCAACCAAAAAATAGCCAGGCGTTTTGGCGGGTGCCTGTAGTCCCACCTACTTGGGAGGCAGAGGCAGGAGAATCACCTGAACCCAAGAGTTGGAGGTTGCTGTGCTGTGAGCTGTGACGCCACGGCACTCTAACCAGGGCAATTGCTTGAGGCTCTGTCTCAAAAAAAAAAAAAAAAAAAACAAATTAGCAGGGTCTGTTCCATGATCGAGTAGAAACATATTTGAGACATTGGAAGAAATCAAGATACAGGAAATCAATTCCAGTTTGAACCCATTTAAAAGCAAAACTATAGGCTCGGCGCCTGTGGCTCTACGGGCTAAGGTGCCAGCCACGTACACCTGAGCTGGCGGGTTAGAATCCAGCCCAGGCCTGCCAAACAACAATGATGGCTGCAACCAAAAAATGGCCGGGCGTTGTGGCGGGCACCTGTAGTCCCAGATACTTGGGAGGCGGAGGCAAGAGACTCGCTTGAGCCCAGGAATTGGAGGTTGCTGTGAGCTGTGATGCTACAGCACTCTACCCAGGGTGACAGCTTGAGGC
>CAUYON010057293.1:0-20108 GCA_963573935.1 Arctocebus calabarensis
ATGCACACTGCACATATCTTATTTTGAAGTAAAAAAACAAAATGGGGGCAGCGCCTGTGGCTCAAAGGAGTAAGGCACCAGCCCCATATACTGGAGGTAGTGGGTTCAAACCCAGCGCCAGCCAAAAACTGAAAAAGAAAATTTTTTTAAATGAAAAAAAAGGTGCCCCCTATCTGCAAAAAAAAAAAAAAGACCTCCTAACTTCGGGGAAAAAAGGCCCCCCTTAACCACAAAAAAAGGCCCTACTAACTGCAAAATGAAAAAAAAATAGACCTCCTAACTTCAAAAAACAATAAATCCTAACTTGTTCTTACTCTGGTCCTCAGGCAGCAGCAGGCTCTTCACAGGCAAGCTCGTGACTTCTCCGATCACCAGTATCAGTCTTACCCCAAGACTGAGAGGCGGAGTCGAGAGACAGAGAGAAGGAGGTGAGTCAGAGAGTGCGGCACACATTCCACACATGTGCACTGCGGCCTGGGACGAGTGGGTTGCTAAGTGGGACAGGTACCAGCAGCAAAAACACCTGGCGGGCCAGATAAATGTCCTCGGCAGGCCGCATGTGGCTCGCAGGCCATAGTTTGAGGACCTCTGGTTTACATCACTGCTAGTTTTAGAAGCCTTGAGGTGTAACTATGTACAATAAATTGCATATATTAAGGGGCACAACTTGATGATTTTCCTCATGAAAATACCATGAAACTACCAACACAATCAAGGTAGTAAACATATCCAACACCTAATAGTTTCCCCCAAATTTCCTCCCCCTGCCATCTCCCTCTCCTATCCCTCCCCACCCCTGGCAGCTACTGATCTGCTCTATGTCACTATAAATCAGTTATCATTTTCTAGAATGTTACATAGGTGTATTTATACAGTTTATTTCCATGTATTTCTTTTAGAATTGCTCAGATAGGCCTCATCTATCATCTTTCTACACACAGTACCTGTATAATCTGAAATTTTGTGCTCCTCTCCCCAAATTCATATGTGGAATTCCTAACCCCCAAGGTGATGGCATTAGCAGGGTGGGCCTTTTAGATATGATCAGGTCTTGAGAGCAGAGCCGTCACGAAAGGGATTACTGATCTTACAACCACCTAATCTTCGATAAATCAATCAAGAACTTACCTTGGGGGAAAGACTCCCTATTCAATAAATGTGCGGGGTAAACTGAATATCCAGGTGTAAAACTGAAACTGGACCCTCACCTTTCTCCACTCACAAAAATTGATTCAAGATGGATAAAGGACTTAAATTTAAGGCATGACACAATAAAAATCCTAAAAGAAAGCATAGGAAAAACACTGGAAGATTTCGGCCTGGGGAAAGACTTCATGAAGAAGACTGCCATGGCAATTGCAAAACAACAATAAAAATAAACAAATGGGAATTGATTAAATTCAAAAGCCTCTGTACAGCTAAGGAGACAACAACCAAAGAAAATAGACAACCTACCCAATGGGAAAGGATATTTGCATATTTTGAATCAGACAAAAGCTCAATAACTAGGATCTATAGAGAACTCAAATTAATCCACATGAAAAAAGCCAACAATCCCATATATCAATGGGCAAGAGACATGAATAGAACCTTCTCTAAAGACAGATGAATGGCTAACAAACATATGAAAAAATGTTCATCATCCCTAATTATTAGAGAAATGCAAATCAAAACCACCCTGAGGTACCATCTAACTCCAGTGAGAATGGCCCACATCACAAATATCTCAAAACTGCAGATGCTGGCATGGATGTGGAGAGAAGGGAACACTTTTACACTGCTGGTGGGACTGCAAACTGATACAACCTTTTTGGAAGGAAGTATGGAGAACTCTCAAAGAACTCAAGCTAGACCTCCCGTTTGATCCTGCAATCCCATTACCAGGCATCTACCCAGAAGGAAAAAAATCCTTTTATCATAAGGACACTTGCACTAGACTGTTTATTGCAGCTCAATTTACAATCGCCAAAATGTGGAAACGGCCTAAATGCCCACCAACCCAGGAATAGATTAACAAGCTGTGGTATATGTACACTATGGAATACTATTCAGCCACTTAAAAAATGGAGACTTTACAGCATTTGTATTAACCTGGATGGAAGTGGAACACATTATTCTTAGTAAAGCATCACAAGAATGGAGAAGCAAGAATCCTATGTACTCAATTTTGATATGAGGACAATTAATGACAATGAACGACACGGTGGGGGTGAGGGAAGGAGCGAGCAGAGAGAGAAAGAATGAGGGAGGGGTGGAGAAAGGAAGAGCAGAGAGAGGGAAGGAGCAGGGGGGTGGGGTCTTGGTGTGTGCCACACCTTTTGGGAGCAAAACACAATTGTAAGAGGGAGTTTACCCAACAAATGCAATCAGTGTAACCTGGTGTCTTGTACCCTCAATGAATCCCCAACAATAATAAAAAAAAGAGGCCAAAGGAACTGGTAAGAACTCCACCCTTCCACCTGGTAAGGACACAGAAAGAAGGCACCATCTATGAATCAGGCAACCAGCACTCACCAGACACTGAATTTGCCGGTATCTTCACGTTGGACTTCCCAGCCTACAGAACTGTGAAAAATGAGTCTTTTGTTTGTAGCTGTACTGGCTACAACCAGTGTATGATATTTTGTTACAGCAGCCAAATAGACTAAGGCAGGCCTGTTTTGGACTTTCTGGACTTTTTTCTCAGGAGGTCTTAGAACAGTTTCCAGAATATGTGATGCTAGAATATATGAATGTTCTGGAGAATAGATACAGCCATGGATACAATTTCTCTCTTCTCTCCCATGTCCCGTAGAGACTAATTGGTGAGAAGTGACTGGAATTTGTCACTTCAACCCAATACAGTTTTAAAGACAAATAATTTCTCAAAAATCTATATCATCACTCTTTGAAAACTAAATAATCATATCTAAAAACCAAATTATCTATTATAAATTTTGACCACATATAGAATTTTGTATGTCAGCTTACTCTCCAATCAATATTACAAGAAGAACTATGAATCTTCAAAAAAAATTCTTAAAAGTTGATTCTCTGGGTGGTCAACAGGCCTTTAATTGCATAGAAGTTGCCATATCAGCAAAACAGGAAACATGCTTTCCTGGCTACCTCTCAGGTTCTGCCAACCTTGCAACATTTCATCACCAAAAATATCTATGGCATTAGAGTTCCTGATCATGCGGGTACAACATCCACTAAGAAGATTTAAGAAGCTGTAAAGAGTTACACAGCTGACCAGATTTATTTTATTAATAGCACCTATAAATAGTGCCTTCATACTTACTTAGGAAGTTGCTGCTATGATGAAATATTTATCCTGTTTATAGAATCCTTGAGGGGAAATCTGGGACTGTATGTTCCTCGAGAACTCTTATCTTTAAAAATATTAAATAATATAGACTAATACGAAGATTCTTGCTTCTCTATTCTTGTTATACTTTACTAAGAAGAATGTGTTCCAACTCTATCAGGTTGATACACAAGATGTAAAGTCCCCATCTTTTCTAATGTCTGAATAGTATTAGCCAGTAGATGATTTATTACACACTCACCTAAGAGAAAAACTCAAATCAATTCAAGGTGGAAAGTGGGGGAACAAGGGATCAGGGGAAGGGGGGGCATGGGGAGTTATGGTGGTGTGTGGCACAACTCTTGGGACACAAGTATAAGAGGGACTTTACCAAACAAATGCAAACAGTGTAACCTAATTCTTTGTACCTTCACTGAGACTGAAACAATAAAAATAAATAATTTTTTTTTAAAAGAATAATGCACAGAAATTAGAAAAAATTGGGGGAACTGTGGCAAATGCTCTTTAATATAACTGGAATCATAGATCAAAGCCACTCCTAACTTTGTCCCCAGCAGAAACATGAACATTCACCAACAAAGTGTATAGGATGTTCAAGGCACCATTATTCCTAACACTAAAAATTAGAAGAAGTGGTATACTCATAAGATGAATAAAATATTGCTGCAAGGAACAATATGGATAAATCTCAAAATATAATACTGGACAACAGATGCTAGACACCAGAGAGTGTATTATGTTTGATTCCACTCATATAAAGTTTTCTTTTAAAAATGAAAAACTAATCAATAGTGTTTGAAGGTCGAGATAGAAGCACCTGTGAGGACTGATAGCTGGGGAGGGAAACCAAGCAGCATTCTAAGGTGCTGGCGGTTTTCTTTGATAATTATATAGGTGAGTCAGTTTGTGAAAATTTAGTGAGCTGTACACTTGTGTTTTAAAAGTACCCGAGCTACTTTAATTGTACTTTAATTTTAGAGCTGAATTTGTATACCCATCTTCACTTGATCTTAGTCAAAAGGCTGAGAAGAGGTGTGTATATACCACGTTCATAGCAGCATTATTCACAATGGCCAAAGGAAAGAAGCAACTCAAATATTCATCAATGCATAAATGGATAAACTACAGTATCTCCTATACATACAACGGACTATTATTCAACCTTAAATAAGAAGGCAATTCTGATATGTGCTATAATGTGTGCAAACCTCCATTATGTGAAATGAAATAAACCTGTCACAAAAGCATACAAATATGATTCTACTTATGTGAGTTATCTGGTGCAGCCAAATTCATAGGGACAGAACGTAGAATGGTGGTTGCCAAGGGTTGATGGGAAAATGAATAGGGAGTGGCTATTTAATGGGTACAGAGTTTACATTTGGAAAGATAAAGTCCTGGAGATAAATGGTGGTGATGATGGCACAATGTGGATATATGTTTAATGCCACTAAGCTGTACTCTTAAATAGTTAAAATGATACATTTTACATTATGTATATTTTACGACAATTTTTAAAAACAGATGTAAAAACAGTTACAAGAACCAATAAGGGACTCCTATAAGCCAAACACAGGACAATTTGAACATTAAAAAGATTAATAACTAATAAATTGTGGTACATGTATACCATGGAATACTATGCAGCCTTAAAGAAAGATGTAGATTTTAACCTCTTTCATGTTTACATGGATGAAGCTGGAACATATTCTCCTTAGCAAAGTATCTCAAGAAGGAAGAAAAGGTATTCAATGTACTCAGCCCTACTATGAAGCTAATTTATAGCTTTAAGATGAGGGCTATAACCCAATTATAGCATAAGAATATGGGGAAAGTTGTAAGGGAGGGGAGGGGAGGATGGAGCATGGGTGGAGGGAAGGTAAATGGTGGGGCCACACCTACAGTGCATCTTAGATGGGTTCAGGAGAAACTTACTAAATGCAGAACACAAATGTCTTCATACATTAACTAAGAAAATGACATGATGGCTATGTCAAACAGTTTGATGAAAATGTTTCAGACTGTATCTGAAACTAGCACATTGTACCCCTTTATTGTATTAATATACTCAGGTATGATTCAACAATAAAAATAAAATAAAATAAAATAGGGTGGGGAAAGAGAGTTGGGGATATAGCCCCAAGTTGAGAACATTTGAGTAGAGAAGTAGGTGCCCCAGAAAGAATTTACTGACTTCACTAATTTGTATTGATCTGAGCAACTCTTTGTTTTGAATCACGTTATTGATTCTTAACTCCTACTTTGCAAGATCTTGGTCCAGATTCCCTTTTCTCTTGTGCTGTTAAGTTGTGTTCTCAGCCATTACCCATCCCTTTTTCTATGAAAATATGCTTAAATGGCAAGGCTTCAATATATCTAATATTGCTTGGGTATATTCTTACCAAACTGTTCCCAGGGGGGGCGGAAAAATAAAAGCCCTTAAACAAAGGTTTTAAAGATTCCACTAATGTGAGTGTTGGAACCTCTAAAGGTACAGATAGTGAATATTTTAGCTTTGTAGGTTATGCAGTCTCTGTTGTAATTACTCAACTTTGCCATTGTACCATGAAAGCTTCAAAGAATGGATTCAGACAGATACGACCTCATGGTGAGCTGAATTTGGCTCACAGCTTGGGTTGTACTTTGCTGACCCTTCTATTAGTGTACGGGTATTTTTGAAGAGAGATTGGCTTTGCTAAAGCAGATGTGGGAATTGAGATAATGTCATAGCATTAATGACATTCTGGAAAGATTCCAAATATATGAGCCAATTGCCTTCATAGAACCTTATCTCTCTACTTCTTTTTTGTTAGCAAAATACACAGTTCCTTATTAAGAGAAATAAAAGGTTAGAATAAACTTCTGCTACAAAAAATAAAAAATAGGCCTAACAAATATTTACTGGGCCTCTACTGCCTATTGTGGATACCAAGAAAAGTAAGGTATAATCCCATCACTAAAGACCTTACAGATTAATATTAGAATAAGGCTAGAACTAAGATCAAAGTACAAACACAATTTATGATAAGGAAAGTTTACACAAATGGACCACATCATTTATTTCCTTTAGGAGTATTTACAATGGAATTCAAAGTCAAAAACTGGTGAGTAAAAACACGAATATTTAAGACTTAAACAAGAACATTAAGACAGGTAGAACCTAGCATACAGTCTGCTCTAAACTCCTCTTAGATCTCTAAATCTACCATGTCCCAAACTTCCTCTTGATATTTCCCCAGACCTGAGTTCTTCATTTTTTGTCAGTGTGCCTAATATTATTTACGTATATTTTTACCAAACTGCTCCCAGAAAGGACATAAAGAAAAGATCTTTACTCAAACTCGAAGCTTAGAAGCCTCTTTCCTTCAAGTCATCAATTTCTCTTCCCTGTATCCCCAATATGTTTTTAATCCTTCTGCCCTTCTCTGCCTGTCATTCCAGCCCATTGTTCTCATGGTTGGCCGTCTGAACTGGTGTCCTAGTGATTCTTACTATATTCATTCTTACCCCGTTCTGATTGTCCTCACACAGAGGACAGTGGGTGGAATAATATTTTTTAAATCATAAAATGGACTATTTTAATATTCTCCTTGAAACTCTTTAGGAGTTTCCAGTTATGTTCAAGAATACAGGCCAAGTCTTCATTCTGCAAATCTCTGGCCTATTCCCAACCTGAGAGTCTTCAAATATGTCCTTCCCTCTCTCTGGAATGCTTCTACACTCACTCTTTGCATGGTTGATTCTTTTGCTTCTTTCCTAATTACCTAATTTCCTAACTACCTAATTTTTAACTCTTTAGGGACTCTTGCCCTTCTTACCTATCACGGAACTTTGTATTTTCATAGACTTTATAACAATATGTATTGCCTCACTCTTCAGCTAGTCTGCATTTCTGAAGGCAGAAATGGGCTCTTGGGTTAACCATAGGTATCCAGCATTTGATACAGTGTCTACCACTGAAGGAATTTACTCCAGCAGTTATTCCATAACTATTTCTTAAGAACATCCAAGACAGATACAAATGCAATTTGAGAGTGAGATACTGAGGTGTGAGAGTAGTAAATGCATCATTCATTTTCGCAGAAGGATTGATGGTTGAGGTTATGAAAGTTGATGAAATCATCCAAGAAGATAAAGAAAAGACTGAGACAGAATTTAGGATACTTTAAGTAACTTCGAGCAAGTTGTTTACCCATTTTTTCTTTCCTTTTTTGTTTTTGTTTTTTGTTTTTCTCTCGTGTAGGTGTAATATTATATCCCTTGCAGGCTTGAATCAAATGTAGAACTTGGCATACAGTAAGGCCTCAATAAACATCCTCAGCTTTTCCTTTCTTATCCTTCAGACGACACTTTTATGAAATATAAAATAAACAAAATGAAAGATTGCACTCAAGTTATTTCAGGAAAATAGAATCTCTTTCAACAAACCTTTATTCAACTAACACTAATTTATTACCTACTATGAATATCAGGTTTTGTGCCAATTTGCTGAGAATATTTTTATAAAAGAGTTCATAGTTTGGAGAAGGATAAAGACTTTGGGAGAAATAAAACAGGTGACTAAAATATAATATGATAAGCACTAAAATATAATATGATAAGAAAATGAACATAGATAAAAGCGTTCAGTTCTTTCAAGAACCTGGATATTTCAGTGCAATCCAGAATGATCTTGGCAAGAACTCGACTCTCTCCTTAGCTACTTACTAGAATATGGCATGAGGCAATTTACTTACCTCCTTTGAACTTAATTTCTTCACCTGTAAAGTGAAGATACTAAGAATCACATCTTTCAAAGCCGATGTTGCGTGTCCAATGGGTTAACACAAATGATATATCCTGAAGGGCTTTAGGTGAAGACTTACTGTGGGGAGTCAAGAAATTTTCTGAAATAAAGCAACTACAACTCCTTAGTAAAGGACTTAGCAAATAGTGTTCATTCAACAGAGAATTCAAATGATAGAACTGTCCTTGCATACCCATACCACCTACGGTTTCCACCACCATGGGAAAACTTATTTATAAATAAAATAATAACCTTGATTAACTAAAACTCTCCATTAAATGGAATCTCTAAATCATGCTGCTCTTTACAGAATGAAGAAAGTGATAAGAAGGCAAACTCATCAGCAGGAAAAATAACTCCGGGCTATGTCTTGGAGATAGTAACATTCAGATCAATCTTTTGTATCTTTTTTACTTACTTTTTATGCTACACAGAGATAGCATATTTAGAATGATGACCTTAGGCAACATCAAAGCATCATCAAAAAACCTTTCTTTCATGTCCACTATATATAACTATAGCAGAGACAGAATATTGAGTAGCTATATTTAGTATAGTCTGTAAAATATCATACTAATCACTTCTTAGCTAAAAGGTTTAATTTATCAGCATTCACCATTAAAGGTAATAAGTTTCAAAGATAATAAGAGATAGCTTTTAGACAGCTTTGAAAACAAAAATCTGCATCATTTGATCCCAGATTAGCCCTCCTATTCTTCCTTTAATGCTAGTTTTTTTTTAATGCTAAAAGTTTTTGAAAAAAATACATTTGTTATCATTCAAATAAGTTACTATTTTAGCATCTATGTAAAATCATTGTTAGGCTGAATGTGCTTGAAAAATTAAATATAAAAACAATCTCAAAAATGTTAAGGCTGCATTTTCACATTTCAATTACACATTAATGTTCATTGAATATTTCCTCTCCCAGTGCAAGCTTCTGCCTTCGGTTGTCATAACACTCTGTCACTACTAAGTCTAGTTTGAAAGATTTCTGCAAAGATTTCAAGCAAAGAATCTTGAATTGACAAATTCAAAATTGAATTAGTACTAAGTGAATTTCTGTGTTGCGGCAACAAGGCAGCGAATTCCTGCCAGTTATTCCAGCAGGTGGCTCCCTAGGACTGCCTACTGATTTATGACTTTTTAAAGGATTGTCAGCATAGGTAATAAAAATTCAAATGTAGAATTTTAAATATGTTTGAGTTCCCCTGCCTCTCGGGTTCTAATGAACTGCAGCCCCAATGCCAGTTTGCCACATGGTTACACTGTTTATACAGTCTCTTCATTTAAGAAGCAAATGACACAAAAAGATCTGCTAACAATTCAACAAACTCATAACTAAATACCTACCCCTGTGACCTGTAGGAGGACTTAATTGACATTACATTTTGCATAAATAGGGAAAATAAAAGACCCAGGGAATATGTCCCTCCTGGTTGTTTACTGGAGGAAGGAAGGATTCTTTTAGTACATTGCATTGTTAGGAATCCTTAAAAGGAAGAGAGAAGTGAGGGAACCAAGGTTGGAGACTGTGCGTTTTCTTTCTATGTTACTGCAGATGAATAATCTTCTGTCTCTGCCTCAAATCCCTGAATAAACAAATTTGTAGATAATAGAATGCACTTGTACTTTGCCAATTTCCTTATTGTTTCATGAGAGGCAATATGGAAGGATGTAAAGAGTCAGAGGGACAAAGAATAAAGATTTCATTTCAGGCCCAGCAATTATTAGCTATATAACCTGGAACAACCTACTTAACTTGGTTTTAAATCTGCAGAGTGGAGTTTGCAAAAATCAATGTGGAGAATTGTTGCAAAAATCAGAGACTGTTTCTGTGAAATGTCTGGGATATGTTAGATGCTCAGCACATTCTACTTATTATTCTCATAAAGCAATCATATTTGATCCTCATTATAATCTCATTTTCCTATAATTTATTGTTGTTTCGACTAGCTTTGAAATATGCAGAACCAGATATTATTAATTCTATTTTCTAATGAGAAAAACAAAATCCAGGGAGTTTGAAAGACTCATTTCTAATTGTACAACTAGTTTGTCTATGGTCCATTATGACATTACTGTAAAACAGAAATCAGCAAATCAGAGATAAATTTTGGGTTGACTCCTATGTTTTCAATCCAAGAGATTGCTTCTTTAATCATCTCAATAGCTATCTATCATAGGGATACTTAAGAAAATAAACTTCAGCTTTGGGAGACAAAGATATTGACACAAAACTTCTCAGGTTGACAAGTTTTTAAAACTCCCATTTTTTAAAATTTGCTATCATTTTGTTGAGGGCAGTGGCCAGTGCTGAAACAACTTAGGCCCAAGGTAAATAGGAAGTTTTAGTCACAACATTTTAATAGCTTAGGTACATTTTGTCTTATAAATTTTATCTTAAGTAGGGATTTCTCCACAAAGAAATATAATAGTCTGTAAGTCAACAAGTCTACATTCTTTTAGTTTAATATTCATGTGTCTGAAGAGAATTTTTATAAATTATATTTTTGGCATCTGAAGTATTTTAATTTCTATTCTTTTCTTTTTAAATATATTCACTTTTGAAAATGAATTTTTAAGTAATAAGTTTAAGATTGGAAAATTAAGGCAAATGGACTATGGGAAGTCCAGATAAGATTTCTTTTGTTTCTTTTTTGTTTTTGTTTTTCTCATTTCAAATTAATGTAAAGGTACAAACAACTAGTTTATAATATTTGCATTTGTTAGGTAGAGTCCCTCTTGTAGTTGTGTTCTGCACCCAAGAGGTGGGCCATATACACTCACATTGTGCCCATTCAGGAGAAGCACACCAATCACCTACCCCCTCCCACCTTTCTCCTCCCTTCCACTGGACTTGAATTGAGTTTTTCTCTTATTAGATGTGTATTAGATTGTCTACTGGCTTCATGTTAGTATTGAGGACATTGGACATTTGCTTTTCCATTCTTGTGATACTTTACTAAGAAGAATATGTTTCAACTCCATCCAGGTTAATACAAAAGATATAAAGACACCATCTCTTTTAGTGGCTGAATAGTGTTTAATGGTATAAATACACAATAGTTTGGTAATCCATTCCTGTCCTGATGGGCATTTACATGGTTAACCCATTTTGGCAATTATAAATTGAGCTATGATAAATGATCTAGTGAAAATGTCCTTATGATAAAATGATTTTTTTTTTCCTTCAGGGTGCAAAATAGTAATGATATTGTGGGATCAAATGGGAAGTCTAATTTGAGTTCTTTGAAGACTCTCCATACTTCTTTCCATAGAGGCTGTATTACTTTGCAGTCCCACCAACAGCATAAAAGTGTTCCCCTCTCTCCACATCTGCACCAACACCTGCAACTTTGGGACATTGTGATGAGGCCTATTTTCACTGGAGTTTGGTGATATCTCTGATGGGTGCATTTCTCTGATGATTAGGAATAATGAGCACTTTTTTCAAATGATTGTTAGCCACTCATCTGTCTTCCTCAGAGAAGGTTCTGTTCATTTCTCTTGCCCCGTGAGAAGAGGTTGTTTGCACATTTTTCATTGATTAAAGAGAACTCAAGCTCTCTATAGATCCCAGTTATCAAGCCTTTGCCAGATTTGTAACACTCAGATTTTTTTTTCCATTTTGAAAGGAGTCTATTTGCTTTAATTGTTGTATATTTAGCTGTGCAGAGGATTTCAGTTTAATTAAGTCCCATTTATTTATTTTTGTTGTTGTTGCAATTGGCATGGATGTCTTCTTCATAAAATCTTTCCCCAAGCTGACATCCTCAAGATTTTTCCCTCCGTTTCTTCTAGGATTTTTTTTTTTTTTTGCAGTTCTTGGCTGGGGCTGGGTTTAAACCTGCCACCTCCAGCATATGGGGCCAGCGCCCTACTCCTTTGAGCCACAGGTGCCGCCCTCTTTTAGGATTTTTATCATTTAGTGTCTTAGATTAAATCTTTTATTCATTGTGAGTTAATTTTTGTAAGTGGTGAAAGATGCAGGCCCATTTTCAGTCTTTTACAAGTGGTTATTCAGTTCTCCTAGCACTTTATTGAATAGAAATTCTTTTTTCCAGTGTATTCTTTCACTGGGTTTATCAAAGATCAGATGACTATAAGAGATTGACCTCATCACTTGGTTTTCTATAGGATTCCATATGTCTATGTCTCTATTTTTGTTCCATTACCATAGTGTTTTGATAACCGTGAACTTTTAATATAACTTAAAGTCTGGTAGAGTGATTCCTCTGGCTTTGTTTTTATTACTAAAAGTTTCCTTGATTCTATGTGGTTTTTCTGGTTCCATACAAAATGAAGAAGTATTTTTTCCAGTTCTTCAAAGTATGATATTGACATTTCAATAGGGATTGCATGGAATCTGTAGATTAGTTTGGGTAGAATAGACGTTTTAACAATGTTGAGTCTTCCCAGCCATGAGCATGGTACACTCTTCCATTTGTTAATATCTTCTGCAATTTCTTTTCTTAGGGTTTCATAATTCTCTTTTTAGATGTCTGTTTACCTCCTTCATTAAGTATTTCATTTTCTTCGAAGCTACTGCAAAGGGAATTGTGTTCTTGATTAGCATCTCAACTTATTTGTTGTTGGTATACACAAAGGCTACTGATTAGTGGACATTGATTTTATCCCCTGAGACATTACTATATTTCTTGATCACTTCCAGGAGTCTTATGGTTGATCTTTGGGGTTCTCTAAGTATAAGATCAGATCATCAGCAAACAGCAAGAGTTTGACCTCCTCTGCCCCCATTTACATGCCTTTTATATCTTTTCTTGCCTGATTACATTGTCTAGAACTTCCAGCACTATGTTGACATAGTGGTGATAGGAGATATCCTTGTCTGGTTCCAGTTTTCAGTGGAAAATCTTTCAGTTTTACTCTATTTAGTATGATATTAGCTGTGAGTTTGTCATAGATGTCTTAAATTAGTCTAAGAATTGTGCCACCTATGCCTATATTCTTAAGTGTTCTTGTCAGAAAAGGATGCTGAAATCAGTGCTTTCTCTACATCTATTGAGAGGATGGTCTCTTTTTGTGCTTCTATTGATATGGTGAATTACATTTATGGATTTGTGTATATTAATCCAGGCTTGCATCCCTAGGATGAACCTACTTGATCATCATGTGTCATTTTTTTAATGTACAGCTGTAATCTATTGGCTAAGATTTTAGTGATTATTTTTAGATAACTACTCATTAGTGAAATTGGTCTGTAGTTTTCCTTTTTAGCTGAGTGCTTACCTAGTTTTGGTATCAGGGTGGTGTTTATGTCATAGAACATGCCAGGGAAAGTTTCTTCCTTCTCAGTGTTTTGGAATAGGTTCTGCAGTATGGACATAAGTGCTTCTTTGTAGGTTTAATAGAATTCTGGTGTGAAGACATCTGGTCCAGAACTTTTTCTGTTGTGAGATTTTTTATTGTTTCTTTGATCTCAGAGCATGATATTTGTCTGTTTAAGACATCTATTTCTTCCTGGCTAAGTCTAGGGAGATGGTGTGATTCCAAATATTGATCCATTTCCTCCACACAGTCATATTTCTGAGCATAGAGTTTCTTATAGTAATCAGTGATAATATCTTGTATTATCAGTGGTATCTGTTGTTATTTCCTCATTTTTATTTCTGATTGAGGTTATTAGAAATTTTAATTTCCTCAATTAGAATTAATAAATTCTAATTTATTAATTAGAAATTAGAAATTTTCTACTTAATATGGCCAAGGGTTTATCTATTTTATTTATCTTTTCCAAGAACCAAGTTTTTGTTTTATTAATTTTCTGAGAGATTCTTTTGTTTTCAATTTCATTTATTTCTGATTTGATTTTGGTTATTTCTTTTCTTCTGCTAGATTTGGGATTGGATTGCTCTTCCTTTTCCATTTCCTTATGACGATTCAATAGGTTGTTGATGTTCTTGGATGTAGGTATCTAATGCAATACATTTTTCTCTTAGGACTACTTTTTCAGTATTGCAGAGGTTTTGATAACTTGAATCTTCTTTCTTGTTATGTTCTATGAATTTAATAATTTCCTCTTTTATATCTTCCTTGACCCAGCTATCATTTTGCTTAAGGTTGTTTAATTTCCATGCCTTTGTATTGGGATGAAAATTTTTGTTGGAGTTGAGTTCCGTGTTTATTGCTTTAGGGCCTGAGAAGATATAAGGTATAATTTCAATTTTTTTTATTTTGTTGAGATTTTATTTGTATCCTAGGATATTATCTATTTTGGATTATGTTTCATGGACAGACAATAAGAATGTACATAGTCCTTAGTTTTGGGATGGTGTATTCTGTATGTCTGTTAAAGCCAATTTGTTCTAGGTTGCAATTAAGTCCCTGGTATATTTTTTTAGTTTCTGTTTAAAGGATTTTTCTGTTTCTGTCACAGGGGTGTTAAAGTTATGTACCATTATGGTGTTATAAGGTATCATATTGGTTTCATAAATCTGGGGGCATTTAATTTGGGTGCATAAATATTTAGAATTGAAATGTCCTCTTATTGTATTGTTTCCTTGACCAGTATGAAGTGACCCTCTTTATCTTTCTTAATTTTAGTTGCTTTAAATCCACTTATATCTGAAAATAAGATTGAGATCCCTCCTGTCTTCTGATTATCGTTTGCCTGAAATATTGTTTTCCAGCCCTTCACCCTGAGTCTTTTTTTGTCTTTCAAGGTTAAGTGTATTTCTTGGAGACAAATATGGGTGCCTTTGCATTTTTATTCAATAGGCCATTCTATTCCTCTTCAGTGGGAATTTAAGCCATTAGTATTTATTGAGAGAATTGATATGTGTGACAGTGTTCCATCCGTCTTATTTTATGAAAGTCCATTGCTTAGCTCTATACTTTGCTTCCCTGTGAAAGCTGGGTTCTGTCCTTTAGTTTCTGGGTGTTTACTTTGCTCATCATCCATTGTGGTGGTCAGTGTAGAGAATAAGTCTATGTATTTCTTGTAGAGCTGGTCTTATTGTAGCAAATTTCCTCATTTTTTGCATATAAGTAAAATATTTGATTTCTCCATCAATTTTGAAGCTTAATTTAGAAGGATGCAGAATTCTGGGCTGAAAATTGATTTAGTTAAGAAGGTTAAACATAGCTAACCATTCTCTTAGGACTTGGAAAGTTTCAGCTGAAGAGTCCACTGTTACCCTGATGTATGTGCCCCTGTACATCAATTGCACTTCCTCCTGGATGCTTGTATAACTTTTTATTTCCTCTTAACTTTGCACACATTCATAATAATATGTCCTAGAGATATTCTATTTGAGTCAAGATGTTCCAGAGTTTGATATTCCCTTATAAGGAGAGTGTTTTGGAATCTTTAGTGAATTTTGGAAATTTTTCATTTGTGTTATCCTTTATAAGGGCTTCCATTCCTTTGAGGAATTCTTCCTTCCCTTCAGTGACACCTATAATTCTTACATTTGAAAGCTTCATGAAGTCCCATCATTCTCTGAGCGAATGTTCTGCTTTCTTTCTCTTCTGCCTCTTTAACTACTTGTGTTAGCTCATGAGCTTTCCTCTAGCTCTGAGATTCTTTCTTCCCCATGGTCTAATCTGTCATTGACACTATCTTCTACATCTTTAAGTTCCCTATTGACTCTTTCAATTTCTTGTGCTCCACCATTTCCTTTCTATATTCTTCATATCTTTCACCCATTTTTTAGTTCTGTTCTTGAATTTCCTTTTGATTAGTTTTGACTCTCTTGTCAATTCCCTTTATTATTTTTCCATCTATATTTTAACTTCCTTTTTTGTCATTTCCATTAATTCTTTATAGGTAGAATCATCTGCAGTAGCTACCTCATGATATTTTGGGCAGTTGCTCTGTTCTGGTTTTTAATGTTGACAGAAGTTTTCTATTGGTTCCTCCTTGTGTGTGTTTTCCTCTTATTAATTCCTTCCCCTACATTTTCCTCTCCCTACCTCGTTCACTTTAAGTTATCTTTTCTCTGACTTTAGGTATTATAAGGCCAAGAAGGAGAGAAGGCTACAGAGAAAGACAGGAGAAAGTAAGGTTAAAGATAAAGAAAATAAAAGAATGGGGGATGAAAGAAATAATTCAAGTAAAGGAGAGAAGAAGGAGAAAAAAGAGAAAGAGAGTGACAGGAGAAATGGTAGTGTTTGGCAGGGTGCTTTGATCCACATCAGCCACTCTAGGAAATTGGAGGACAAGGCTGGGTGAGGCCCTCATGATCAGGAGCTCATTAACAGCCTGGGCAAAAGCAAGACCCCACCTAAACCAAATATAGAAATAGATCAGCAGTATGTCACTCTTCAATACAGTCTTTGCTAAGGCCAAAGCTTGATGGATACTCTAAATCGTGAGGTCATGGACTCAATGATCATAACACAAATAGTTAAGTATTATATTCTCATATTATTTATACTAAATACTTTGAATCCATTGGAAATCTTCTTCATAGTATTTCACCCTCAGTTTTAGACTGTCCTGGAAGAGGTAATTGGACCCTATGTTTTTGATTCAAACTGCTTCATACAATCAATCCTAATGTGTGCTTCTTAAAATACTATTTACTTGATAGATCTAGTCTGGCTTTAAGTCTGATTAAATTGTATAGTTAATTCAGAGAAATACTGTGTGTTTCCAGAAGTTAGCATATTTTTCCAGGAAATATCCTAGAGCCATTAGTCCATACTGGGTAAAAGCTGCTTCTTTATGCATGGAGCTAATGCTAAATGTATGTGAATAATTTATATCTTTGCTGCTTTTAACAGCAACAAGTTTCTTTTATAACTGAAGATGAAACAACATATGAATGTACATTATGTATGAATGCATGAATGTATGATGAAATAAATATATAGAAACATTTGTTTTTCTTGCTTCTTGGTACGTTAGGGAAGAAAAAGAGGAGTTGTTATTCTGTTGTATTACTACCTGGGATAATCTTATTTACACACATATTGAGGAAAAGTAGTATTGTGAGCTTATTTAGACCTAGATTTCTAGCTAAGCTCTGGTACTTGTTCACTACTTTGTTAAAGGTCTTCAGACCTATCTGTCTAATTTTGACTCTCTCTAGTGATATATCCATTACCTTATGTACTTCATAGCTAGTCCACAAAGGAAAAGAAATAAAATACAACACATGTGAAAGTTTGTGGTGAATTTTCAGAATGGAACTTGGAGGAACTTTGAGAAGGGAGATTAGAGAGTAAGAAGCAACAGGGCTGTATAAGTTGCTCATGCATTAAAAAAAAAACAAACAAAACTTCTACCTCTGGATCTAATGGAAACAGGGCTACCTTCCCAGACCAAAACAAAAAGACATTAAATTGGGTTTTAGCCTTCGTATGAAAGCTATAAATTAGCTTCAGATTAGGGCTGAGTACATTGGATACTTAGAATGGAAGAATTTTTTTTTTAATTGGGTGGGCCCCGTCAGTAAAGGGGGATAGATGGCAGTATGCTGTCTGGGAAGTGTGCTCTGGGCCTGTGATCAGGAGCCAGAATAGACTTCAGGGGAGGTGGTGAGATGGTGATGGTCAGAGAGACCTGGCGTTTGGTCCCAGCTCTGGTTCTTAATTCTTCTTTATTCCGTTGGTGGGGTTGGAAGGGTAGGGTGGGTGAGTGTTATACTTTTCTGTCTGTCTGCAAAACTTACCTTCTCCTTACTTGCCTGGGTGCACTGAGTATGAGTTCTTTATGCATTGAAATGGGGGAAAAAGTGGTATCAGTTATAAAACAAGCAACTGTGAAAAGTGTTTCATGGTTTACAAAGCACTTTTACATGCTTTTATGAGGTCTTTAAAGAAAGGAAGAAACCAACCAAACAACGTTTGAAAAATAGATAAAGCTGTTAGACTTATGATTGTCTCATTTTTTAAGTTGAGAAAACTTCGAAGGAGAGAGGTGAAAGGGCTTGATACAGGAGCCATGGGGTTCCTACAAGTATGCTTTTTCTTCTACCTCTGTGCTTTGAAGGTTCTGCATCAATTTTTGGCTGAATGCAAAAGCTATGTTACCTTGAGGGGGGGTACTGTGCATCTTTGTTGCTAAGGTTACTGCTTTAATCTCTGGGCTGGTGACAGCTTGGAACAGAGGTCTTGCCTTGGTAGCAGTTTGTCCCCTGTGAAGGCTTAGGATGTTTCTGAGAGTTCCAGAGTCTTTTCCCTGGCTTTCTCATGACTCTGTTACGACTGGGGTATCTTCTATTTGCCTGAAGAGGATCAAAAAATGCTAAAGCAGTTTTTTTACACCTGTTTTCAGTTAGGGAAGCCCAATTGCTTGGGTGGATCCAGACGAGATGGATTTTCATCCTTGGATTTGTGTGCCCACGCCTCTGGGTCACCTTGTCTCCCTTGGCAACAGCTGCTGCTGTTTTGGTCGTGGTCTGAAAACTAAAGGCCACATCTTGGGGAAGTGACTAGCTGGCCTTATGCTAATGATATTGATGTGACTGCTAAGTCCCATACATTGCAGCGTTGCTTGTCAAATTGTCTGCTCTCTCCACACTGCCTTTTAGAACTAGGGCTTTGGAAAGTAGACAAAGGAAAATGTTTAACTTAGTCATCCCACTGTGTGTATGTGGGGTGGGGCATTGGGTACTTAACACTCTGCAAGATCTGGACTCTAGAGTTTAAGGAGTTCTTAGTCTAAAGGAGATTATAATAAGAATGTTTTGGCTAACATGTAATCATTAGCAGCAGCAGCAGCAGCAACATTTGGCAATTATAGATGTGTACTAGGGATCTCCAGACTGCATGCTTGCTTCTCTTTACACCAACTCTAACCTGTTTCAATTACCAGGAAAGCTAGAATGATAGAAGCTTTATTGATAACCAAGGAAGTAAAAGAGATAGGTGACAAGGAAGAAGTAAGAGCCTGGTTTAGATGTGCTGACAAAGGGGCTATCAGAATACTCAGAGGTCCAGCAGGATGGGCAGGACTTAGGTCTCATGACAGCGTATTACTCCTCATTTGCTTGAGTACTGGAAACTGCAGGTATCTTCCTCACCTGTTTACAAGAATGAAATCAAAGCATTTGCCACTGAGGGAGAGCAAGTGGGTGGGTGAATGTTATGTCAGTATTAAGGGCCTAAGCACACCGAAAACTTGGTTTTCTGATGCAGACTGGTAACACGTGCTTCTACTAGCGCATGCTTTGGCCCAGTTGTTGGGAGGAGGATTGCATTTAAGGCATTGTTTGTCCAGGAGGGAATTTGGGCCTTCTGGTGTCAAAGTACTAATTCCAGAGAAAAATGGGAGAGTTGAAGCAGATGTTAATCCTGACACACAGCATCTCTGCCCTCCTTGTGCATCTGACCTTTTAGTGTAGGCTCCTCCTGTTATCTCCTTGGACATTGCCAGGCTACTCTCAGTTTGGGGAGAAGGGAAACAGATCATCTTCTTTAACACTTCTTTTTCAGGCTTCTGGGGATAAACCTGGTACCAAGGCAGCAGGAACCCTCCCAAGTCTCTCCGCTGCTGCTCACAGCACCCCTCTGGTGCAGCTCATGGGAAGCCCACTTCCAGCTGCCAAGGAGATGGTCCATCTTCTCTTTGTTCTTGTTTACTTTGTTCTTGTTTTAGGGGAGCTCCACATAGGGCCTGGGAAGAGGAGGGGCCTGCAGGGCAGTGTAGCTGGCTAGGGGGCTCCAGAGAAGCTGGCTGAAAGCCAGTTGATGTTCCCATGTAAAACCAGTTGATGTTCGACATGTAAAACCTTGGAATTTGGCTGCTTGCATCTGCAAGTTGAATGTTTGGCCCAATGCATGTCGTAGACAGCGCCTTGTTGACAGTTTACAAGTAAATGTGAGAGGGTCAGATTGACCCCTCCCATGTCTTAGTCAGTATTATAGGCACCAGGGGTAGAGGATTTAGAAATAAATTCGAGGCTCGGCGCCTGTGGCTCAACGGGTTAAGGCGCCAGCCACGTATACCTGAGCTGGCAGGTTCGAATCCAGCCCCCGGGCCCGCCAAACAACAATGACGGCTGCAACCAAAAAATGGCCGGGCGTTGTGGCGGGCGCCTG